>UZAN01047021.1:6251-25440 GCA_900618425.1 Echinostoma caproni
TATGCCTCTCACCTGTGAACGCAAGCAGGTAAGTTCCGTCTGATCCTCTCCGTGATCTGACTGGATCACTTCCCGCAATATGCGCAACTTGGAATCCTTTAAACTGATCTGAAACTGTCTAATCACCGATTCGTAATATTTGTGATACTGCTTGCTAAAGACGCTCAGCAGTAGACAAGGTGTGGGCTCTCACCGCAGTTGGATGGGCAAGCGTCACGTCTCTTGTTGCAGCTGAGCCATCCTACCGGTCGATGAATGAATCTGATCGATTGTGTCATTGTTGGACTCGCACAGGATCTTATGCTGCTTAGGCAACCATCCTGTATACAGTTCGTTTGGTCAGAGAGGTACACAAGTCATCAAGCCACATCTGGTCGTGATGGGGATAACATATTGAACACCTTTTTGTGGAATAAATAAGCATTTGTTCCTTATTTGTGTTTTCTCTTCCGGAAATCCATCGTGCAAAGCGAAAACAGCCGGTCGGGAAAATACCGTGGACAGTTTTGCGTTATCATTAGTCTATATTAGTGGATACGGAGGTTCGAACCTTAAAAAGGTCCAATGTTTTATATGCTGTTAGTTTTCCGGGTACATTTACAAAAAATTGTGCTTCTATCTGACGCCAGTTGACGGAACGTCATCTTAGCATAAACCTCTTTCATTCTGAATTACCAGGATTGATGCACCGCTCCATGATTGATTCTCCTGTGACGATTCTCTCCCAACGCTCAATTAACATGGGGTTCTTAAAATATCCTCCCATTAGAGGTTCAACAACTACACAATTGATTGGATTCATTCCTGGACCGGTTGAATGGTTCAGCTTCAACAACGGACGTGAAGCTTGTTCACCTCAACCGAGCGAGAATCCGCATGCTGTCCACGCCTGCATGCTCAGTGAACTTCGACTGTGCACAGCAGGAATACCGTTATTACACGACCGGACTACAGGTGGCAACAAGAGTATCACAAACATTACGAACCGGTGATCAGATGGCGGAGTGTCAGATGGAATTAAATTGTTTGAGGTCACGGGTGAGCGGAACAAGATGATGTGAAACGATGAACCAATGTAGTTTCTCGAAGACCACGTCGCACGCTATCGGCTATCACCTTACAACTCAATCGTGGTAACACCTGAATATATTCATTCACTGTTTGTCCAACCCATGCTAAACACGCGCGTTTGTAATCTCCATTTCTCCCTTCGATTTTCACTGATTATTTGTCTACCTGCTATGCGCTGTCTTTGTCTGGTGGTAATGCTGTTCTGTAGTTGCACGGGTAGCATTGATCGGATACTAATCGTTCCCTTTGCTAACCTGTTTTCGTTTATCGTCCCACTTTGTTGTTCTCTTTGAACCGTGAGCGATTGCGAATCAACCTACGTGTGGTGGTGGTGATCCGATGGTAACCTCACTAAATTATCACCCCGGGGATGTGTGTACCAATCCCACCACCACCGCCTAACTTTCCCCATCTTGTGTGTTGAATGGCAGCTCTTTGATCGGTCACTTGCCCTTTCCTGAAACCAGTATCTTTGTATATTCAATAAAAGGAAGTAAAAAGAAAAGAAAAAGATCACTATGCATCCTTCTCAAACGTGTTATTGTGATTAGTGATCCGATATTCATTGCATTTCTTTTGATGCCCGCTTTGAGAACGTAACTGATTGTCGTTGTGAGGCCTCACTTGTGTGTCCACAGGAGCTGAATTGTCCCCGAAAATTTGAGACACTCCGTTTTACTTGCATCCTATCAGTCCCCATAGCAGATGTAGACTCTCATTGTTTGGAATCGGGCTCGAGTTTTGTATCTGCAAGTCACCCAACCCATGGACTAGGGTGCGGGGTACAACTCAGGAGACCGAAAAGTGTATAAAATGGTTCTGTAAAGGCAAATTGAAAAGCGGTTTGATCAGCTAGCTACCCAGTGCGTGGTATACTTACGTTCTAATGGTGAGGTATCGGGTTCAAGCCCCAGTTAAGTCAGTAAGCTTGCACTATTTACTCAGGTTGAAACAGCTCTCTCTCTCTACAGTAGTGATTTCTAGTTTTTCAGTTTTTACTTCACTTACACGACGAATTTACCTTACAACCAAATGAAAATTATACCCTACTCTCACGCATTGTGTTCGTTGTCGTTCTTGTCAGGCGGGATTGGTTACGCCCGCTTCTGGGGCTGTCGTTTTCATACAACTCTTCGTTTAGCGGGTGACGCTGGGTGGGGTGGTGACAAGTCTTCACACATTTCGCTTCTGTGTACAGAAGTTTACTTCGGATACTGCTCGATCTCGATTGTATTGATAACGGGCTCATAGATCAGCCAAAATGCAAATGGAAACTTAGGTCCCAATGTCAGGTTCATACCATTTACCCTTTGGTTTGACAGCTTTTTCAAACATTACTTTTACTCATTTTTTTCTCACTGAACGGACACGTTGATATGAGACACTCTGAAACGAGAAGAGGCTGATGAAACAGTTACCAAACAGTGTATAACCTCTGAGACTCATGCAATTCCGTCCCTACATGGCTCGCGATCAGGTTGATTTGAAATGGGACAAATAATGATTCTGGAAAGGGTTAAAACAGCTGATCTCGTCTACTTTACACCGTTTTGTTTCCGATCTCCCTAACTGTGCGCAGGGCTGGTTTCATTCCGTGAACAGAACCCACTCTCAGCTCTGTGTTTAAGAAGCAGTTTTTTATTACACACTACCGTGTGATGAACAGCAGACGGGGCGGACCCCAAAATCACGAGGACCTGCCGTTCAATGAAGTTAACCGGTAACCTAAATCCCGGGGCTTGGAGTGGTGAACCACACAAGGCCCGGATAGGTTAGGTGTGGTATTGAACCGGACAACAGCACAGCTGCCTACCAGCAAACTTGGGTAGCGTTGGTGGGGCTCGAACCTCGGACCACAGGATCCAAAGCATGCATGTGACCGCGACTAGATCACTGAGCCACCACCACCCTGACAGCACACAATGTACAAAACCTAGTGGTCACCACTGCTGTTTCCCATTTTGCAATCTGGGCCGAGTGCATATTTATCTGCCAGTACAACCGTCCAGGACCGGTATTCCTTTTGAGTAGAAGAAGAATACACTTGCTACTTTACTTTAATCATGGGCTTAGTTGCTTATCCCGAAATACCTAATGACAACGAGAGTCATTTACCTAGTTGAATGACCAATAAAACAATTGAGCGGCCTCCATCACAATCAGCTGCTCTCTGATTGCTCAGGTGTCTGATACTGGTTTCCAATTAGTTACTGTTTCTTTCCTGAAATCTGACTAATCCATCTATTCTACTGGGGAAAAGCATTATCATGCATTTGTGAAATGAAAATCAATCCGGTGTAGAACAAAACCATCAGTTAGCACAAATTCGCAAACTGAAATAGCAAAATCAGAATCATCAGTGTCTGGATAGGGCTTTTAAAATATCGAACGGATAATCCTGTTAATGATCATGTCCTCGATCACTATCGAAAAAGCAGCTCAAAATATGTGCCCACAAGTAGAAGCGTCAGCGGTTTGTCCCAACATCCGATCACTTTACTTCCCCCGATCGGTTTCCTGCACTCCCCATTCATCGATTAAGTTGACAAGTGTGTGTGCTTGCGGATCATTCTGGATACGGTCACCCACCCGGCCAGCTGGCTTATTCGTTACGAACAACTTTCTTCTGTACTTCACCGAGCGCACAAAAGACTAATCCAACTAGTTCAGTTCCTTCTGATGAAACCAAAAGGATATTGGCTTGCAAAATGACACCAGCTTCACTTTCCATGGTACTCCTACCGACTTGATGTCATCGTTTTCACCGAGGTGTTTGATCTCCATGGAACTGATGAGGAAAGTCCATGAAGCTTGAAATCAAAAATTACCAGGAATAGGAGGATATGGACCTAGGTGCAGGGGAAGCATCTATTTATTTACAGGGTCAATATTTGGATTAGCCCATTGGGTTTTTCACAGGCACCAGGCACTGTTTCTTTTTATCTCTGATGTGGATTTCTCCCCTTAGGAGATCGTTAATTCTTCACGAGGTGAATGTATTTAAATGCGATGAAAATCTCTGTGTAACGCAAACCCAAAATTATCAACAGTGCCCAGGTGCCTGTGAAAAACCGACTGGGCTAATCCAAACTTTTTCCCTCCAAATTGATTGAGCCATTCGCACAAGGTGATAACCGTCGATCTTGTACTACCGCAGGGGTAAGGATGTTAACCTTCAACCCAAATGCCCCAGGTTCGAGTCCTGACAGGGACAGAAAAATGTACACAAGAGTCCAAAACAGGAGGAAACAGCTGTCCGGTTCCCGTTGTAAGCCACCACAAAGGAACATCTGCCCATCCAAGCTGCTTGTCCTTGAGATTAAACCATGCACACACATACTAAGCACTGTGTTCCTAATGTTGTTTCCGATTATTTGAATACAGTTAGTTACATCATCATCATCATCATCATCATCATCATCATCATCATCATCATCATCAAAATTCGCAGTATGGCAATATCAACCCGTTCGTGTCTTCGGTCATAAATGGACCAAAATCAACCGGTTAATAATAATTCACCCCTGAATGGTCCATGCGAATAGTCATTTAGGACATTGTGTGTGTTTTTTCGTCACAATAACCTTGTTTGCAACGCCGGGTGACCATTGGATGTGTGTATGTATGTATGTTTCCGTAAGGAACTCACTCACATGTAGAATGTTTCATCCCAGACCGCGTTCAGGGTGGCTTTGAAAACTTTCGTTTTCAGTTTCGATTTATTGTTATTGTCTTCACATGGGATCAATTTGATTTTCACATACGGATCGGCCAGTCCATTCGGATCCATTGGGACCAAATTTTTTGCCTCAAATACTGTCCACGTGTTGAATGCCCCGGTAGATTACGCGATTTGAACATGGTGATTGATGGAGTGAGTGTAGTATAGTCCAAATAGTACAGAGGGTTAATGGAGAAAATGAGAATGTTGGCAAATCACGTGGTTGGAAAAAATCATAGATAATTATTTAGAGGAATACAGCATAGGATTACATGCTACATGTGAATAAATTGTTGAATAAATTTTCAAAAAACGTTTGAAAATTTCGTATGGTGCAGACATTGTGAGTGCTATGTTAAGTGTTTTGTACATATGAGGATCAGCACGATGATCCTTGCCTGTGCCGGTCTATAGTCCCCAGAGCAATTGTAATTTTCCCAATTGATATATCACGTGATTCCTTTTATCACATAATTGCCTCATAATGTTATTTACTTATGTATATCCCCTCACTTTCATAGAGCTTTCAGGTTTGATTGATGCCAACTAATCAGTTACGTTCATCTGCACGACACATGACTATGGTTGGGGAAAACTGAGCCGTGAACCAGCGTATTTTGGATCGGCCACCATATAGGAATGCAGCAAGCGAAAGACCATATTCATTCACACTTTATAAAAGACTAAACATCCAAACTCTTCAACCCCGTCTGTCTGGTACAAGACGGATAACGTATTGCTCTCTCTTTCTCTTCTCTGTCGCAACAGGCCACCAATCTCTCTCTCTCTCTCAACCACAGTGTGACTTTCATTCTAATTTTCCCTTTCTCTGCTACCAATGGATTACCTTTTCCCTGTATCCGCACTACAGATGCAACAGATACAACCAGATGACACATTCGCATATACAATAAAGGTGTTCTTTTCGTTGTCCACTTTTGTGTGTTCGATTACAGAGGCAACAAAACCAGGCTCGGAAATCCATTGGTGGACCCCGAGACAGTATCATCATGCATGTGACTGCCGTATTGCAACATCTCATTTTTAATCTAAATTCAACCGGAAACAAATGCATATATATATATATATATAAACACAAAAAGGGGCAGACAATGGACAGTTCGATAGATTTCAAAGTCAAAGCTGGGCAACGCCACGAAATTATTCACTGCCCCCGGCGGACGTGTGTTCGAATTCTATCACCACCGACACTTGCCTTTCCCTATTATGTGTGTTGTAGAGTAGACCTTTGATTGACTCCTTCCCCCCCCCCCCCTCGGGCGCCTGAAAATTGTATCATTGTATAAAAGAAGTAGGAAAATTAGCAATGGAAATAAATGCTCTTCTTTTCTGGGAAGATGAATAATCAGTTCGAACACTTCTGTCGGTGACACAGATTCCTCAGTCCACGTCAGCCTACAATTACATGACACTCCGATCACGATGTATGTATGTATATATGTATGTATGTATGTATGCCCAAGAGAGAGCACTCGTTCTATCTCTTTCTCCATAAAAACACACCCGATAATGTACAGACGTCATTACACATGCAAACATTCACTCTGGAGTTCATGGCCCAACAGATATCTTACGTGTATGTCGATCCCCATTCATAAACAATGGGAGATGCGACAGAGGTCATTGCACTTGTGTCTGTCCAGATAGGGCAAATCATTGGATACCATTGAATATCATTGATACCAAAAATAACGCACTCACTCCGAACTATGGTTCAGCTAACTTTACATCGTCCGATCGGAGTAGTTCACTCTGGCCAAACCCAGTTATATTTTCACCTGTACCAGTCTAGGTTCACATGAGCGAAAATCTTGAGGTTTTGTTTTTTCAAGGTGGGACAGAAATGTAGAGCGTATTGCACTGTACTGTACTGTACTGTATCATTGTTCGATGCACACGCATCTTGTACCACGTTCACGTGATACTCAAAACCAAAAACTTAGTGTCTGAGATGCAATCAGAATGTAAGCAGTCACGCCACGGGATTACTAAGTATCGGGATCATTCAAAACGGACACTGTGTGGACAGATCGACCAAGACAATCGTTAACAGGGTGCGGACGGGGGCTGGGGTGGGTCGAGATCACGCAAAGGGCTTTCAGACGCCTTTAGACAACTCTCAATCATTCCCCGGTCCGGTTAACAAGTTATGGCCGATACTTAATCACACGACCTTAACTCCACCAGTGCTGTATCTTGTCGTGTTGATCTTTCGTTTGAACGGGACTAGTGTGTGTGTGTGTGTGTGTGTGTGTGTGTGAATGCAGAGGAAAACAATAGAAATCGATCGCTTTAACTGGGGAGACCATATTCCCGTTATTCGAACTTGATGGTTGAAGGTGTTATGACGGGTTATGACCCGTTTGGGAACATTTCGAACCTCACTAATAACCACACATCCATTACATGCCTGTTCGACTCAGGTAAATAATACAGCCGGCGTACCTCACATAAAACATCGCCATCCCTTAAATTGAACGTCTGCAGAGAACAGCAACCAAAATGGTCAAAGGATTAGAAGCCAAGACATGGAACTCTCTTCCACCACTATCGATTCATTAAAGTCACAAATGAATGAATCACTGAAACTTTTCCGCACCCGTGAGTGAACTTCGTAATTCACTATTTAATTGTACTACCAACCGAATCGCGGTGTGTGTACAGATCCCATGGGATTTAATAAGCATCAGCTTTGTAATATACCGATAATAAAAATTGACAGAACGTCGTTTTTCTTCCTAATTCTCATGAGAAAGCATTAATTCGTATTCGAAACAGTGTTTTAGATTGCCGAACATATGTGGAACTGAATAGAATCAGTCACCCATATCAGCCAGATTTGTGTTCACAAAAGCAACTCAGTCATGCAATGCAGTTGTTGCCTTGAGCGGGAAACCAAGCATGCGGACACGCGCTAGCAACCATGATATAGAGGTGTACAACACCAAGCATCCGCGTCCACTCTCACTCGAACGATCTTATGATCTTTGACCGCATGAGAGAGGCATTCTGACCTCTGTGTAAAGTTCTTGGACTATTTCGAGGCAGGTTCACTGTCGGATGCTGGCTACAACAGAAGCGGTGGGCATTCGTTTGCAGAAAACAAAAACGATTTGTACTGGCGCTAAAGCTTCCGTGGGCCACACACACACACACACACTGGTAGATGCCAAATGCCACATGTGTAAGTTGGATGGGTAAATTCGAATGTGAAAAGATCAGTACTATCGGTGTGGCCTCGCAGTTCTTCAGTTGGTAGAGCATGCGCGTACAAAGCCTAGGCGGCGTCCATGCTTGGGTTCGAATTCCACCGAGGCTACTGAACTTTTCACAATCTGGACATACAAACTTCAAATCTGCCAAACAACAATTTGAAAAATATGTGATTGTCGTGAACCCGATTTCCGGTCTCTTGAGGTGATTTTATTTTATTTTCGCAAGAAAATGTCATTGCCAAGTAGTGATTTATATTGAAATGTTTTGGCATGAATACGAATCAGTGAAATCACGAGATTGAACGCCACTCTGTTGTTTTGTTTGAAATATGCTCTGCAGGAAAATCTCGATGAGACTTGAGCCACGAACTTAAGAACTGGAAGACACCACGGTCGATGATCAACACTTAGACCGCATGGCCGCAAGATAGAATGAATAAAGCAATTGTTCACTAACTATTCTGTTTAGCTATTGTTCACTAACTGTATATACTTGCTTAAGAAGGTTTGTATGCACAGTTAGATTCCACAGCCACAGTAGAGTTCGGTTCATTGGATCTCGCTATACAAGGATTATGACGGTGATGATGGTGATTGTTCATCGTTAACCGACCGTATTCTCAAATACGGGTAGGGCAGACGAGTAATGGCTAAACGGGGAACGATCATTGAGAAAAATGTGGACAACATCAGCGCTGATGACCTGAAATTATGTAACGGAAATGCACATTTTCTTTATTCCATACAAAATCCTTTTGATTTTTATCACGTGACCGGTTCCACCTGTTTCAGTCAAACCGTAGCGGATGTGCCGATAGGTTAGTGTTGTTAATGTGCAAACCTCCATCTGATCACAACTAACGGCATAGGAAAAAAGAGCCCGGTTGTATTGATTAAAAACCGCATGACCTGTCAGGTAAT
This sequence comes from Echinostoma caproni, assembly GCA_900618425.1. NCBI lineage: Eukaryota > Metazoa > Platyhelminthes > Trematoda > Plagiorchiida > Echinostomatidae > Echinostoma > Echinostoma caproni. Next base: position 15,201 of record UZAN01047021.1, read on the forward strand.
CATCATCACCACTGCCCACTGTCACGTGTCACTTCGGGATAAAACTTTCACCCACCCATCCCCTCTGCCAGCTCTCTTGTTCACGGTTAGCAATGAACTTAATCTTCGCGACAAACGCTTAACGGACGCGATTCTTGGAGTGATCGTTGCAATTCCCTGGCAAAGCAATTGTTGTTGATTTTGTCAGAAACAATATATCATCTGACAGATGACGAGGAGGAGCAATTTTTGGCGTACGAATCGAATCTCAACGATCGGCTAAGAAAGAGACCGAGTTACGCAGTCTCATAGAAATAGTCAAAACAGTTCCCGTTGTGCGCCCAGAAACCGTTGGTAAGAATAATGGTCTTACCATGGCCATCCACTGACAATCTGGTAGCATAATCTCCGTTCATGATCAATCGCTCATTCACCTAACCAGTTATGCACAATCACCGTCTCTCTCTCTCACTTTCCATGTACACACACACACACACACACAGACAAACATACACACTCACAAACATCAATAATCACAAATCCATCATCTCACCTTAAACTCTGATTTCCTTCCCAGGTATTTGTCTCCTCTCGATACCTGTTTTAATCTATTATGGATTTTGCTGTTGATGTAGCACCAAAAACGAGCTTGTTTGCTATTTTGTGTTCTCATGATTACTCAAACGGGAATAATTTCACATACTCTCCTCCCGTTCACATTCCTGACCATTTTAGGGTACGACATGATAACTATTTTTTATCATAGTGCAGAATGTGATCGAAGCAACACCGGTGCACAAGTTAGCCCCCTAACGATTACCGGTTCGGGAAAGTCATCTGACTGTTTCGTCATCTGGAGCCTCGCCCCGTCGGTACGTTACACAACCCTCGACGCAAGGCCACAGGCGCGGTGGGTGTGTACAAGTAATTGCAGCCCTATCTGCAAACGCACACACACACACACATACAGGCGCGGAATACGCAAGTGACAACGAATGCGCGGCCCTGTTTGCCCATGCGCTATTCACGTGAAACGCGCTGATTAGCCAAGTCTGGGGCACGAGGCACACTCTCTCACTCACACACACGTGCACGTGCCATGGTTCAGGGGCAGCGTGTGGTTGAGTGTGTCTAAACGTTAAGTGGTGAAACAGGATTGACCAATAATTCACGTACAGGTTGACAGGATGCGTCGCTGAGACACGAGACACGGAAAATCGATATTGTGATGGGCGAGTGCGTCTCAGTGTGGCTTGTGTGTGCATGCACCCTGACCAGCCCATCTGGGTCGGATTTTTCCGATCGAATTGTTTCGCTCCTAGGTCGAAAGGCCCCGATGCTGCTGTGATTGAAGAAGATGATGACTAATGTTCGTCCGCGTTAGACAGTGGTGGGTCGAGTTAAGATCGTGAAAATCGATGTGATTTGGGAGGAAAAATGTGCAATCAATCACCCACCCCCACCCCCAAGGCCTGGAAATCCGGTAGGAGACAATAGTGATCGCACGTGTCTGCACTCATCTAATGATGCGATTACATAAATAACTCAGTCATATGATTTGGTTATTGAAACAAAAAGATCAATATCAGACAAAAAGAGAGAGAGAGAGAGAGAGAGAGAGAGAGAGTATACACAAGTCCGAATTGGGTAAATTTACAGAAAAAGAAAACAACTTCTGTTGTTTCTATAAGACCGACAACCGGTCAATTACTGTGCTGTTATGTACTCGGTTTCTCGGTAACATAGGCACATGTGCATAGAAAAAACGGTAAATCCCTCTGTTTCTTCTGTGTTGTTCAGTGTTCACCGCATTCTACAAACTACTGAGTTGAGCCANNNAAGCTGACCATCCGCACTTATAACACAGTGGAAAAAAAACCAACCAACACAACATCCTTGTGCACAAAACCAGAAGTGAATACACTCCGTTTGGGTAACATGATGGAAAACGACAACAAATTGGCATTTCTACACGTTTGTTTGAGTCATAGATCGGATGGCTCGGTGCAACGATCAGCGCATAGGAAGGCCACTTGCAAGGGCCAATATATTCATTTTCGCAGCTTTGTACCTCTCAAGGCGAAGAGGAATTTTTCGCGTTTTCTAGCAGATACAGCAAGGAAAATTTGTAGTGAAGACACAATAGGAGAGAAGATTCGGTTCTTAAGCACAATAGCTATCCGGAACGACTGGTTAGCAAGATGACTCAGTGCGGTGGAGATACTGTGAAGAAGACCGATGGCAGAAAGAAGTCGGTATACGTTGCCTTGCCGTTCAAAGGGGAATACATCAGCAGAGGAGACCATTCGATTGTCCTAGCAATACCTTCAATGCAGCAAAGCTCAATGTTTGTTCACGTCCCGGCTAATTGTGTGTTTTCGACTGAAGGATAAAATGCCGGATTGTGCCGTCTCACTCTGTGTGCACTCCTTTACGTGTTCCTGTGGAACAACGTACATAGGGCGCAAGGTCAGGTGTCTGTCCGGACGAATAAGTGAACACAAACCCGCATGGCTAAATATAGGAACGATTAGGTCACTCACTAGTGCTGTGGTTTTACCTGTATCGGGCTCATGGGTGACTGTCAAAGCCAGTTCAATGTCATATGCTGGTCATAGCGGAAGCGGTAAGAATTGGCCTGCACAACCCCCCTCTGTGTGCCGAAAAACAATTTGTGCATGCGCTTAAGCTCCCCTGGCCCACCCACCCCCCACACATCCCATATTCCGAGTGATCCCAACGATCGAACAATTATGGGATCTCAAGTGAGTAATGGAGGATTTGATTCAATTTCAAAGGTGCTAGTGCTGAGATGAGCAGGGTCTGTGGCTCGTAACAAGCTCGCAAAAATCGGTTGTGCTATATTGTGTAAATGGGAAATGAAAAACGGTCTGATTATCTGCCCGGTGGCTGAGTGGGTAGCATTTTTGTATCCCGGGTTCGATCCCCAGTTGGGTAGCTGGGTTCGCACTGTTCTGATGAGACCCAACCAGGTCGAAACAGCTGTCCAGTGCTTCCTCGCTTTTTAGTTCACGCTTCATTTGCCATATACACGACGAATTCACCTTTGAAATTATGTGATCATTGAGAATTCCATATCCGGTCCCGAGACGAAATTAGTCCCAGATAGCCTATGAGGTTATTTTACCTTTCCCAAAACAATAGTTTGTTTTTTTCTCTCAGCTTTTTATGGTTGAATACGGATTTATATACAAACAGCGTAATATTTTTTGTGGTGTATTTGGTATGAATACAAATCACTGAAAACGAGCTTGTTCGCCACTGTTTGTTCTATTTAGAATAAAAACCGACAAAAAGTGAACCCCCAACCGGACGCGATGTACCTGCCACATCACACTATGACAAACTGTTTCGCCAGCGCATTGGAACGGATTTGAAACGAATGGCGATTGTCTACTGAGAGGTCATAAATCATCATTTGATCGCATCGGAATTCCGATTCACGTGTTATGCAGTGTCGTGGACATAAGATCCCACTCATACGTTTTCATACACGAACAAAAGTGGATTCCTTGTCCCATTCATCCCTCACCCCTTCCCACATTAATTAATAATCGCCATGTGTACACCAGTGGAGCATCACTCATTCAGGCCAAACGGCTTGAACGATAGTTCAGTGTAACAAGTTTACTTTTGAGAATCCCTGTGGTGATCCTGGCTAGCCTACAGGATAATGCCAGCCACGGAGCCGCGCCTTACAGTATCTCGACAACTGTGATGAGTCAACCTTCCCAGATGATGCCAGCTAAGCGTCTACGCGTTACAGCCCTCGGACAACGAAGCACAGGCGGGCGCACAATTAGGTTATGATCCAAGCAAAATGTAAGCGTGCCCTGGCTAGAGAAACATAGATCGGCTTCATATAATAGTTTCTACAAGCGAGGGACTGTGTAGTGATGGTGATCGAGCGGTATGATCGTCGGAATAACCACCCGGGGGTCCTGAATTTGAACCCCGTAACCACCAATCATCTTCCTCTATATCTGCGTGTCCTCAAGCACATAAACAGCAAAGGAAATAAAAGCACTTTCAAAATTGACGGACTCCAACTAAGCAAATAAAGTTTGTTATGGACTGAAATCGTAGTGACTGGACAGTTTTCTCCCTCCTCCACCTACTCACGTCGGGTTCTATATCAAAACTATGCCACGAAGAATAACAAACACGGACGTAAACTTGGTGATGATTGCGTTGCCCGTGGGAATTAGTGTTCTATCGCAAGCATGTGTGACTGTCCAGTAGCCGCTGGCTGTTTATCGTATACTCATCCATGCCTATACTTACCGCCAAAACCGATATCTCATGAAAAACATGGCGATATCCGTATCATCCAAATAAAGTAGACTATCAAACAGAACACGCATACACAGAGTGATGAACAAGTGTGTGTTCGATGATTCATAGTCCTATCCGTATGTCATTGTGATCATCATTATAGTATTTATCAGAAATAAAATTGCTTCTGGACAAAGATCCATGTCATGGACTTTAGTAGAATTGATTTTCATCCGGAAACCGGAAGTCGGATTCACAGCGATCACGTAGTCGTCGTATGGTCGTTCATCCCATCATTCAGATTATTCGGCACGTTTAAGGTGGGTATGTGTGTGCGGCAGTGGGGGTGGGGTGGGGGTAGAGACGGTTTCATGATAAAATCAATCCCAGCAAGGAGGATAAACGTTCCAGGACGATTCAATTCCAAATCAGCGATACCCAGTGTGTGATGTACTGGCATGAACACGAGTTTGTTCACCACTTTGTGCTTTGTTTCACATGTCCTGTTCTTGTTATTCTTGTTGTTGTTGTTGTTGTTGTTGTTGTTGTTGTTGTTGTTGTTGTTGTTGTTGTTGTGTAGTGTGGGCATATGAAAACCTTGATAATGTGGAACTAGCAATCTTGCACACTGATTGTTGTCAAAGCATGTTTCTAACGGAAATTAGATGTACAGTGCATGACAGTTCGTGCGGACAGCGAAAATTTTCTTCGGGCAAAGTCACCTCGTATGCAACGCGTACGAGATACACGATTCCCTCAACCCCACAGTGGGATATGTAAGATGCGATCAGGATGAGATGGACAAATGTTAACAACTAAATGGAAATCATTCGTATTCGAAATTCCCGTCACAAATCGATTGATCATGTTGTCTGGTTAAGCCTTGTTTGACAGTTACACGTATTTCATGAAGGACTCCCATAAGAATATCAAATGACAAACAATATAGCGAACAAGCTTGTTTTCGGAACTTCGTCTTCAGGCATTCACGTCATGTGTGTGTGTGCGTGTTTATATCTCATGTAGAAATAAATGTGATTGGTCCATTCAGGTTAAGTATGAAAATTCAACAATGTCTGTCAAATTTAATCCGACCGAATGGAGAAAATGAAGGCGAAGGGGAACAAAAGTCAATTTTGGAAATTTCCAGAAACCCTTTTTCACGTGCAACTAGTCACGTCATACTGAGTCATCACATGACTGTGTTCATGGTTCAGATCGTCATGTAGCTTTGGTTGGGGCTAAGGAAACCGGACTGTGACAACCTTTTTTGTTTGTTTGTACAGTGGTGGGTTCATGATTCTGATTGCTACAGCTTCTGCCGTTGCCAAGTGACGTTTCCGAACGTTCTTCGATTTGTTTTGGGGCAATTTGTAAATGACTTTAAATGCGTTGTTGTCTGGCTGGCGCCCGTTATCAGCGAAGTGGGCCACAGTCGCACTGGTTATTGTTTTCTCGCAACCCGTGTTACGCCAAGCCGGTTTACGTTCTCTGATCCTTTGTGAGAACTGTCTTATCGTGCGTCCTACATAACTTGCCGAACATGTGCAAGTGAAGCGTTATGTAATCAAAGATGAGGAGAGGATGGACAGCTTATCTTTGAGGTTTGTCCAGAGCTTTGGCCGGCTTGCTAACATCATATCTAGAGTGACNNAGACGTCTTAGTATACATCTACTCGCCTCACCTTTGAAAGGGAGATACAAGAATAGTTCTTTCTTTCTGACCATGATTTGTTTTGGTAGTGTCGGCTTTTCACGAGGTTCTTCTCAGTGAAACGCTCCGGTTATCTAGAAGTGTAGATTTGATGAATCTAATTTCTTGCTCCAATAGATCCTTCAAGCAATCAATCGAGTTCCAAAGGCCAGACATCGAACTAAGTTTCCTTCAAATTTGATTGGGACGAAACTTTGGAACTGAATGTATTGACTGTTCCATGTTGGTTTTCGAAAACTTGAACGGTCTATTTTTCGATTGGACCCCTTATTCCGGTTTGCGTCGAGGAAGCAGAACGTATCCTGCTCTTCTATTTCCATCGGAAAGCTAACTGCCGGGGGAATTCGTTTGAAACGACCCCTAATATGTTCGAGAAAATACTTTGGTTGGAAAGGATAAAAATGTCATCAACAGAACGGCAGTCTAGTGGGAGTTGATATCTCGTAGTTCGTAGTTTTCCAGTTTGGCAGCGAACACATCTGCAAGAAGTGAGCCAAGTGGGGAACTGGAATTGGAAATTTCCAGAATTGATCTCGGTCCCCCTGTCTGATCCCTGGCCTCATTCTCTTCACTCGCTGAGATGAAACTTGAAACAGACATTGTTGTATTTTCATACTTAACCTCAATGAACCAATCACATTTATTTCTACATGAGATATAAACACACACACGACTGTCAATGCCTAAAGACGAAAAGGCACGTAATTGTGGTGATCCAGACTTCCGTGACCGCAATCCATGCACGACTAGGTACAGTTTCATGTCATCCAATCAGTGTTCAGGAAGCTCGACCAATGGTACACTGGGCGAACGTGACATCCGAGTTAGTACATATGATGCGTCGGCGCAAACGGTTACGTAATTGGACGACGGCCCTTCAACCAATCATATGAGATATTTCCTTCTATAAAACATGCTCTAATTCTATCAATAAAGATAGGCATTTTCTGCTATCAATTCCTCGTGTATTTCATTGGTGTCCGCAGTTTGGGTTGGAGCCAATTCAGTTCTGAGCAGTACAGTACGGATTCTCGTATACCTAAATTCAATACTATTCTGATTACTACGGTAATTCACAAAGATTAGGATTTTTCTGCCACCATATATACATGTGAAGACGAAAAGGCGAAAAATCGTTTTTTCTCAATTTTCAGATGCTATCGGATTAGGAATTGATTGGAAATGCAATGTTACCGGCCTGTGCAGACAAATGAGTAAAAAAACTATGGGTAGCACATGAATATGTGAAATCATTCATGTGGCGTAGTGCTCCTTTTCAAGGAAGAAACTGAACAAGTGGGCTAAACCGAATGATCTAGTTGCTTATGTATATATGTATACATATTACTTAGTACTACTTATTTGAATGATTGAACAAAATTTACCCTGGAAGCAGACGACCTGTTTCGCGGTTCTTACCTGTATGCGTATCCTGTAATTCTTTGCCAGTTTATCCATATACTTGTACCTAAGAAGTGTAATTTCTTCACAATAACCTCGTTTGCAAACACCGGGTGACTTTTGGATAGACAGCTCTTTCAGAGCAAGTCTATTGAAGAATCAATGCTATGATTTAATGTTTTTGTAGATGGGTCAGGTGCTACTGGCCTCAATAAACGTGCCTGGATCGTCTTTACAGAATATTGCATAATAAGTAGTATATGAATGACTGATAAGAAATTTCTTAGAAGTACATATGTGTCGTAAAAATGTGTGTTGCAGTCAGTAGCACCTCATGGACCTAAAAAACATCGAATCATAATATTGATTTATCAGTGGACTGTTTCTGAAAGAGTTTTTGAATCATTTTTGCCCGAGGTTGCAAGTAAGAATATTGTGAATTAAAATTACACTTTCATCGTGCGAAACTGACTGTGTGCTTCCAAGGGAATTTGTCTTGTCATTCATATACCAATTTATTATAAACGATACATGTAAACAATATGCATATGTGTATAGGTGCACCGAAACCCTCGTTACAACTCTACTGAACGAGAGAAAAAAAAGGATTACATTAACAACTTTGCCCACGTTCAAACTGTATCCCTGAGGGAATTCAGGAGGTCTGATCATGGCATAAACCAATCAGAGGGTAGGTTAGATATGGCTACCCCATTAGTAGTATTGGACAGACGAGTACACACCTGCGCAGTAATGGAATAGAATGTTAAGAAAAGGAAGGAAAGTAAAGTAAGCAAAGAAGGGAAAAGACTTTTGTTCCTGTCCATACGAACGTCCTCTTAACTGACTGCTGCAGCACCTGGATTTTTGCATGATCGTTCGATTGCTTGACATTAACATGTCAAATGAATGACAGGATCGTATTTTTGCCACTTATTCAGACGAGGGTCTCGATCGAAATCTTTCTGTTTAACCTTAGATCACATAAAGATCTCTTGGAAACCAGCTACCATAAGTTTACGGTTGATCTACATTGCTGTGCTGAAAAAGAACAAAAACATCTACCACGTGGGTTTGGGTGAGAAAATTGAAATCAGCAGAAAAATTCGGAAATAGACACGCAGTTAGGACAGATCTATGAAATTGTACAATCGCACGAGACGAGGTGTGCAGAGGACGGGAACAGTCAAGTGGGAGTCGTGCAAGTTCAGGGAGCAGACAAGTAAACCGAGGACTGAAAAACGCGATTCTTCCCGACGAAAGTGGTGCGTGAGCGTCTCGTAGGAATTTGTGGTTGTAGGGTTGCACCATCGATGATTCTACAGGCGCTCCTAGAAGTTCATATTAGTCTAGTCATTGCAAAACAGGCGACCGCATGCTAAGGGGAAATGAACAGACCGCAGAAAAACACCGGTCTGACTCTACAAAATGCACAGAACGAAAAAAATGTTCGTTCGAACGTTGGTTTTCCTCTCAAATTAAGTGTTCGTTTTCGCTTCATCCCAATCGATTCGTTTCTTTCGCTGTGATATTTCTTGCACTGGCCATTGACACTTTGATCTTTCTGAATGGGTTTTTCGACACTTAGTGTGCTATCTTGGGCAGAGACTAGATATTCTCCTAGACCAAAGACAAACACGTCTCTTAGATCGCAATCCAATCAGTCAAATCAGTGATGTACAAAACACAGAGTGGAAATGGATCCCTGGTTACCCACAGAACTCATGTTCCGTGTCCAGTTGGAAAACCAAACACTTTGAATGTTGCATTCGGTCTTGACATGTGCTCGAACTAGAAACCATATTCAGAGAACAACAGTGAAATTATTTTTCTTGGACAATCACTTGTTTGCGAGAAGAAAATTAGTCGGACTGGTTCAGTCACCGTGATCTTCCACTGCATGAATTGCACACCACACGCGCACACACACACACACACAGCTGGATTGTTTTCATCTTCTTTTGTTTTGTCTCTCTGAATAGGTAGACCGCTGAATTCCAAGGCAGTGTACATGATGTAGTCAAAAATTGCTGCTCACCCAATCCATTGTTCGATTTCCATCGAAAGGGAATCAAGTTGTTAAGAGAGACTGAACGATGAAACGACCTAGTGCTTTCCTGTGAGTAACGGAGGATCCGGTTCAATTTCAAAGTGGAAATTCGTCACGTATATTTCAAATAAAGCGTGAACTAAAAAGCTAGGAAGCACTGGAAAGCTTTTTCGACCTGGTCGGATCTCATCATCACAGTGCGCGAATCCAGCGACCCAACTTGGGGTTGACCCTGGGACCTCATAGGAAGAACGCAAGCATGCTACCCGCTCGGCCAACGGGCAGATGATCAGATCGTTTTTCATTTTCCATTTACACCATATAGCACAACCCATCTTTGCGAGTCTGTTGCGGGCCACAGACCTCGCTCATCTCAGCACTAGACTCCGGGATTATAACTCGGTTGGAAATAATCACAANACATGACTACTTGTTTCAACTGAGTAATCGAGGATTTGATTCAATTTCGAATTGGAAATTCAACGTGTATATGACATATGAAGCGTGAACTGACTGGTTCTCTGACATCCAAACCACAGCGATTTTCACAAGAGATTTGTGTAACACCATATGTTATGCCGAGGGGTGGGAGGAAGTCACTGCAAACCCGTGACGCACGCAACGAATCACTCACTATTTGTGATTTGGTATTCGTTAGAAATCACGTGATTTTACGAGTGGAGGCAGATAGACAAACAGACAGACAGAGAGAGAGAGCGCGTGAGTGAGAGAGAGAGAGAGAGAAAGGCGGAGATGGACAGCGACTAAGCGATTGAGTTATACGGGAGGGGAGGGGGAGG
>UZAN01047024.1:6188-26338 GCA_900618425.1 Echinostoma caproni
AAAAAAAGACTAAAAACGAGACAACCTGAAAATCCTCGACAAGTTCAAACGCGCGCCAGTCCAGTACTTGCAGGGACTACTCTATTTGCAAAGAAGTGGTGTCCAATTGCTAGCCTGCTCCTGGTTCTCTCAAGTGTGTGACAGTGCCCTCAGAGGATGTTGTTGGCCCGCAAATTGAACAAGTGCCAAATGAGTGACTGCTCCATGTTCCTGGTGGCTTGTAATCTTCAATGAGCCCCCCTCGTCCGTCTGCGTTGCAGAGAGAACAGGTTCAGAACTGTGCTCGGAGTCTGGTCCTGACAGGGTTCTTTTTAACTTGAGGCTGTGACCTCTCAAGTTTTGGTGTTCACTAAGTGGCAGTAGCGGCTGCCCGTTTATGTGGGCAAAGCCTTTGAGGATTTCGAGAGCCTCAATGAGATTCCCTTTCCTTCTTCTCCGTTCTAAACAGAAGAGATTTAACTGATGCAGTATTTCCTTATATGCCCTTCCCCTTAGTTCAGGGAAACACCCAGTGAACCGCCTCTGAACCTGCTCTAGCACCTTTATGTCCCTGACCAGATAGGTCTCTAGGCCTGCACACTATTCTAAGTGCGGCCGGACAAATGCCTTATACAGTGGGAGTAGTACCTCTGGTTTCCTCAAGCTCAATACTCGACGCAGCTGGTAAAGAGCTTTTGATGCTCTTAGGGCAGCCCTTTGCCACTACGCTGGAGACTGGAAGTCCGATCGGATTGTCACGCCAAGGTCCTTGATGGCGGCCCTTGTTGGTACAACTGGAGGACCGCTTCCCGTCCCTGGCTTTCGCACAGTGTGGTCGGTGCATGTAGCCACTACGTTGAAGCATTTGTACACGTTAAGTGGTAAGTCCCAGTCGGTTTCCCACAGTTGGACCCTATCCAGGTCGTTTTGCACCGATGCGTCAACCTAGCCAATTATTTTTACGTCACCAACGAACGTAAAGCACGGATTTCCGAAGTTCTGATCGAAGTCACCTACGTAGAGTAAGAATAAAAGGGGCCCAAGGACTGATCCTTGAGGTACCTCACCATGCATGTGCCCTTCCTATGACACTTCCTCCTCTACTGGCACCCTGAATGTCCTTCTAAGAAAGCTTGCCCTAATCAACGCCACTATTTGGTTTGACAAGCCAAACCACTGGAGCTTGGATAACAATAATCGATGGATTACTGAATCAAAAACCTGAAAATGTAAGCAGATTACCTCGATCTTTACTTCCCGGCGATTATACTCATCACTTCCTCCAAGTGGCATAGTAGGTTCGATAAGCAAGACCTCTTACACACAAACCCATGCTGCGATCCGGCAACCAGTCCGTGTCTTTTCAGTGTTCAACTATTCTGTCCCTGATCACTCTCTCCATCAACTGCAGCACCAAAGACGTTAGGCTAACAGGCCAGTAATTTTCCCTGGAGCATTCATCTCCACCCTTGTGTATAGGCGTCATGATAGCGTGCAGCCACTCCTTCGGCAAGGTTCCAGTTTCTAGTGAAGCATTGAAGAGCTTCGCTAGCGGACCTGCCACTATCGAGGCTAGTGGTTTCAGGGTGGCCGGATGGATGCCGTCCGGTCCGGCTGTCTTGTGCTTAACCAACTGAGAGATGCTTCTTTCGACTTCTTCACCCTCACCTGGGTGATCATACATTGCTGTTGCATCTCTCAGATAGTTTGAGAAGGGTGTCATATTGTCGGTCCTGCAAACCTGCTAAAAAATATCTTTTTGTAGTTCTGCAGTGACGCTGATTGTACGAAGAAAAGGAACAATCCACGAGGACGTTTTCCGTTCGTATTTTCTTCACAATCGACTCTGACTCGAACTGTAATATTTCCTTTTGCTTTAATACACCGTTATTTTACTGCGCACGGTTTTCCGCTCGGGTATATACATAAGCTGGGTCTTGTTAAAACCCACGCCAAACAAGTGACGCCCTTTGCTATTGCATTTATTTGCCTGCATTATTTAGCGTCACATCAGCACTTATTCGGTACTATCTAGTACCACGATACGCCAATAAACGTCTACGATCACCACGAGTGTTTTTGTCTACCTCGGGCTTCGAGACACTAGAAGGTCGCGCGCTATTTGAGATTCGTAAGAAGACTTATCGGCAGGCCATCAATGCCTGTTAGCTTCATTGGTGAGCCCGTAACGTCTAGTTGGTGAGTCCAATCCACTTTGATTTTCACTATTTTTCTCCCGCTTTGTTTTCATTTGTACTCTATAATTATTTATCGCATTTATACGATGACCGAGGAACGATACCCAATGGGCGACAGGAAACTGCACCTTTTGGCTACCAGTTTTAAGCCAGTGGCCTTCATCCTTCACGACCCTGAGGTGGGGCTTGCTGCGTTAGAACCGCAGTTTATTGCCCGTAACGTGTGCAGCCAGCGTTCCAAATACGTTTACGCGGTGGAGGCGACCCCTGGAAACCGAATGTTTACCATTAACAATCCTTCGGTTCTACACCTCCTCTAACGAGGAACGATTATTCCAGTTGCTGGCTCGTCATCCGATTGGTGGCCTGACACCAAGCAGACATCTGGCGCATCTACGCACGTTAGCCGGCCCAGCAAACGTCCAGTTTGACATCTTCAAAAAGCTGTGGTTCACGTCGTTGCCACATCACGTCCAACCGACGGTAACAGCTTTACTGGAAGACGTCTCCATCGACACAGCTGCGTCGATTGCCAACAAAATAGTTGCACGTGTCGATATTCAGGATAATTTCCTCGTTGCCACGACAGGGGGAATCGGGATAGATATACGTTACGGCATTTACAGGCACGACCACACTGCATACACCACCGCTTGTCCTTCAAGGACAGAGTCCCGGTGCCCACAGTGAATTCCTAGAGGGCCAAGCCTGGGCTCGAACGGGTAGCGCAGCCTGCCTACGTTCGCCAAAAGCAACCGAAGGCTCAGAAGCCACCCTCGCGCAAACCAGTCAAAGCCCCGGATGACCCCACCCAGGGTTACTCCTGGTTCCGTCGTAGCTATGGACCAGGAGCTCGCAGTTGCAGGAAGCCCTGCACCTACGCGACGGGAAAAGGGTAAGATGGCGAGTAAAAGCGGCCGCTCTCGCCGGCCCGCCTCCTCAGGTTGGCCGTCTGTTTTTCGTACGTGGCCATCATAGGAACGCTGGGTTCCTCGTAGGTACGGGAGCCTAAATATCAGTCTTTTCTTATCGGTAGCAGCAAGCCACAAGAGCTACGACGCTTCGGCTATGCGCTGCGAATGGCACTCCCATTCCTACCTTTGGAACAAGACAACTCACGGTCAACCTGGGAGGGCAACGACGGTATCCATGGACGTTCATTCTTGCGAATGTTCCCACTGGAATACTGGGTATCGATTTCTTGTAGTACTATGAATTGCTTATCGATTCACGTAGACTGCAGTTGATCAACCCGACGTCGGATATCAAATTCACGTGTCTCAAAGCCTTACGGACGTTTACCGAATCACGGGTTTAATGCCTGATATCTCTGTGGATTTCCAGACATTGATCGCCCGATTCCCCACGTTGACTGAACCTATCTAGGATTTGACAATAGTGACTGATAGTATTGCACACCCTTGATCTTGTTGCACACTACATGGTCACTAAGGGTCTACCAGTCACGGTACGACTTCGTCGACTGGCACCAGACATTAGTTTTTGCTAAGCTTGGGTTAGATACGTTACTTTCAAACGGTAGCGTACGTCCTACTCAAAGTTCATGGGCCTCATCTCTACACGTGGTTCCGAAAACAGACAGATATCATATTTGGCTCTCGCTAGCTTGAGTGCTTTTGGCCGCAAATTTCAGGTTTGATTCCTTGTACACTTTATAATTATTTCGCTAATTGAGTACCGTAGCATAATAAAAGTCAATCGCGTTTCGTTTTGGGATTCGTATTGATTTTGGTTACTCGTCACTCAATTGCGATTTGATACGTACAATGGTATGCCTCTAGTTATAAGCTACGAAATACTGTTCCAGATTGCTATAACTTGACAGATTTCGAAGTCACTTTTTGTCCCGCATCGCTACAAATCGACTACTAAAACGCTACAAAAATGACGGAGCTCACTAGGCATTACCGTTGGAAATCGCTATCTATTGTGTTGATTTTCCAGACATCATTCCTTGCTACTCTCACACACATAGAACGCTTATTAACCCGATCAAGCCAGACGAGCGTGACAAATTACCGCATATTTATACTTTTTCTGCTTGAACTACATTCCCCGCATTGAAGACAAATAAAAAACATATACATACTCAACAATAATCATATAATTATATAAAAACACAAAAACACTACAATTTTGCTCTCTTTTGTTTTCTTTTTTTCAGCAATATCTTTGAACAAATCCCCTATGTACCCGGTGAGCATCTTCCATTGAGAATCCAGAATACTGTTGGTTAAACACAGCATCTGAAAAATTATTAGATTTCCTGTTAAAATATTTTCATGTACGATATAGATAAACTTGTAAATAAAAGCACCTTTATCTACTCACCAAGTATTGCATGTGTTACAGTTGATGAGGACAGCGGTGTCCTTCCATGTATTCCATTGAAGTTGAGTTGACGGCATACGAATGCTTTGAAAACTCCTCGAACGACAGCTCAAATGCGTTCACGTACGGTTTCATCGACGGAGGATGACAAATATGTCACCTTAATCATGCTTACATGCTTAAAAGGTGAAATGAAACACACAAAATCGCTAGCTATCTCAGTGTTGCGCAATTCATCCTCTAGCAAGTAAAAGTCAGCCAAAGAATGCACTGGCAAACCCATTTGAACTGGGAAAATGCGATTCTGTGGCAGTGTAGGCACGAGCTTAACGGTACCCCGAGATAATACTGCTATATCGCAAACAAACGTTTGTACAAAAGCAGAACTAGACAATTCACGGAGCGGAGGACGGTCTTATTGTTATGACCTGTAGAGCAAGAATGTAGATGCGAGAGCGTGAGCAAGCGTGCGGAAAGTAAAGGCAAACACGTACTGACCAGAGAGGTGGCTTTGGTGTGGTAAACAACGAGATGCAAAGGAGGAAGGGTACATGTAGAATGGAAGTTGGTTGGTCACTACAGAAGCATATTCTTTTCCGCTCGCATTTAGGGCATTGTTCTCTTTATTCTGTCGGACTTTTCTTTAATTTTTTTGTATGATATTACCTGCAGGCTGCCTAATCTTCTAGGCAGCTTTTTATCCTCGCGTTCCTTCTCTATCAGAGCAGGAACCTCTTTCTCCAACTCTTCTTCGATGACAATGAATGTT
Organism: Echinostoma caproni; assembly: GCA_900618425.1. Lineage (NCBI taxonomy): Eukaryota > Metazoa > Platyhelminthes > Trematoda > Plagiorchiida > Echinostomatidae > Echinostoma > Echinostoma caproni. Next base: position 11,487 of record UZAN01047024.1, read on the forward strand.
CTACGGGGATCCGTCTTAGGTTCACTCCTTGACCTTCCGGAGATGCAAAAGAAGAGTACATGTGGAATGGAAGTTGGTTGGTTACTATAGAGCTCCCCTCTGGAAGGCTAGGTAGAGCCTTCGATAAGGGTGCATGCATTGTTTGCCATGGTTGGCAAGTCCGAAAATTTGGATTGTTTGTTGGGTTTTCATACGAATATTGGGATACAAATGTCAAAATAGATCAAGTTGATGTGGCATGGGGTGCTAGTCTACACAAAATACGTGGAGAAATGAAAATCTCATGGAGAAGCGTCTGCAAGCCCGTCGTCGTTTCGCTGCTTGCCCCGTTTTGGTATATCTTTTGAGAAAATAAGAGGACTGTAACAGCTGGACACCAGCCAGTAAGTAACAGCTGTCAAAAAATGTCTTCGATACTCATATTATGCTGGAGCGGTGGGAGGGGTGTGGAACGTGCCAATCTTCTTTCGTGCTGCGTTCTTACTACTAAAGTTTTCTTCCCGGGTTTTCAGGTCTCTGCGTTTTCTTAGCCGAACCTTTCCTCCCCAGTTTTGAGTGCAACAGGTGAGGAACCATTGGTGGAAGTAACGGTTTCCTCCAAGTGCGCAGGTTTGAATCGATCAATACTGACGGTCTCACGTTGCGCTCTGTGACGTAGGCTTCGTCTAAGCGCAGCAATACCTTATGTGGGTCGCTGTATTGGGGTTGTAGTGGTGCGCGAACCTCTACCTGAAAAAAACGTGCGAGCTTTCGGTTGAATATGCAACTGTCGCATACGATGTACTAAACGAGCTGCATAGTCGCCGTAGTTAAAGTCAGTTGGCGGGGTCGGTGCCACCATTTCTCCTGGAAGACGCTATGTGCGACCGAAAGTCAACTCTGCCGGTGTGGACTGGAGATCAGTTTTGAAGGCGGCCCTGCAGCCTAAGGGGACTAGGGGCAAAGGATACTTCCAGTCGGGGTTGCCTGTGCTGCCAGAGCACTTTTTAGTTGTCGATGAAAACGCTCGACCATCCCATTGTCTGCCGTTTGGAAAGCGGTCGTCTGGAAGCGCGGGATGCTTAGATGCTTAAGTAGTTGTGCAAACACACCCTCGAAATGAAAACCCCGATCGGTTCTAACTACTGCAGGACAACCGAAGCTAGCTATCCAACCCTGAACGAAGGCTTGTGCTACTGCTTCATTGGATGCGGAAGACAAAGGCCCAGCTACCGGCCACTCGGTGAAATGATCTATACGGGTGAGTATATAGATACATCCTTTCGATGGTGGCAGGGGTCCCATTCTGTCTACGTGGACGTGGTGGAAACGCTCGTCGACGACGGGAAACGAAACTAGTAGGCTCTTTGTGTGACGAATGACCTTCTTAGGTTGGCAGGACAAGCACTGGCGTGCCCTTTGCCGGATGTCTTTTTTGACGTTATTGTAACGACCAAAACGCGATTGTCCTGGTCCGAGAAAAGCAAAAACGGACCTCGTCTGTATGTGTTTAATCAAATGACCCTCTTTTTTGGATAGCGACAACCAAACCTCAGAGCAATGCTTAGCCCAAACTATCGAGAACCAAGTCGATCCAAGAATAATCTACGTTACTATTTTGGCAATAATAAAAAATTTATAAGGCAGTCATCCCTTTGATTGAGGGCCTGGTTCACTATCCAGCCAAAATTTTACAAATATTCACAGTAAACTTCTTCAGTAATAAAAGGTGAATATGAAAATGTGTGATTCGAATTACCTTCCAGATAATTCTGAACGAATAGGAAAGTTCTACACGCTTCAACAGATCACGCAAAATAATCTTCAGCGTTACAGCCAAAGGGAGTTGAATATAACCAAAAGCAACGATCAGTCCAAAAAGTGCGTCGAATTGAAACTGAAGTCGTATTAAAACAGGAAAAGTACTGAGTCCCATTTATATATAAGCACAAAGAACTTAAAGCGCGTGTCCAATAGATATGCTTCACCGTAGTGAAATAGAAGTTTCAGAATGGAAAATTCACCGACAATAAAACCACTGTCAGAAGGAATGCACGATAGAATGGCGAAGAAAGATAAGAAATTGCGAGGTAATTCAGGGGAATTTTCAGTATTTTTGACTGTTACAGTTAGACTAGACAAAACGATCAGTGATGAGTTTTCCTGAGTCGCAAATGCCTGGGTATGACAAATTATGCAGTGTCTGAAAAACTTTTTGCGCAAGGTTAATTTGGCCACTGGTCTAGAGTGACCCAGAGAGACGTCGAATAAGACTTCGTTGTCTGAGGACAGAAGTGGTAAAAATTTGATGCGGAGTGTAGATTGTTTGCGAAGCTGCTCGATGTCGGTGTAGCAGATTTGCGCTGTGGTTATGTCCTGTACGTCTATGGTTTCTGGGTAAGGGTTGCTTAGGCGATGGATGCATGAGAGAGCATCCGCGACAGAATTGTTGACGNCAAGATGATAGTCGGTGAAGACCGTGAAGTCTCGTCCTTCTAGGAGATGGCGGAAGTGGCGAATACCGAGGTAGATCGCCAAGAGTTCTCGGCCGAATGCACTGTACCTTGACTCGGCCGGTTGTAGCTTCTTGGAGAAAAAAGCTATGGGTTGTCATTCCTGTCTCACTCGTTGTTGGAGGACGGCGCCAACTGCGTGGTCGGATGCATTACTGACGAGTGCTAATTTGATGGAGGGGTCTAAGTAGGTTAATTTTGCGACATTGCTGATTGCTCGTTTCAGCGCATTGAAGGCGTCTCAAGTGTCTTATGTGAACATTAATGTTTTGGTTTTACTCCTACGTATGCCAGTGAGTGCTTACATGAGCTATGTACACTGAGGGATGAAACGACGAGAAAAGGTAGCAAAACCGTCGAAACGTCGAAGCTTCTTAAATGTGGTGGGTTCCGGGTAGTCTATTACCACTTAAATTTCGTCAATTAGTGGTTCGAGACAGGTGGCTGTGATGCGGTGCCCGAGGAAATTAATGTTGGAGGCCCCGAAGACACATTTTTGTGCGTTGACCGTGACACCGTGCTGTGCCAAACGATCAAAGCGTGCTCTGAGGTGTGCCATGTATTCCTCACGCGATGAGCTAGCCACTAGGACTTCGTCTAAATAAACAAAAACAGAGTCTAGACTTCTGCAAACGTTGTCGATGAAACGTTAAAAGGACTGTGCGGCGTTGCTTAAACCAAATGGCATTCGGAGGAAGTCTTAAATACCAAAAGGTGTGACTACGGCTGTTTTCGGGATGTCGGCCTCTGCGACTAGTATCTGGTTGTACGCGCAAACCAGATCGACGAGGCTGAAAAGAGTTCTACCGGCTAGATCTGATGTGAGATCCGTGATGTGTACCTATCCAGGGTTGTCATGCGGTTGAGTGCGCTATAGTATGCACATGGACGCCAGCCGTTGGGCGACATTTTGTGGACTATGTGTAGAGAGGATGCCCATGGACTTTTAGAGGGGCGTATGATGCCCATGTTCAGCATGTACTGAAACGCTGAGCTGCGGTGCGCAACTTATCTGGGGCAAGTCTACAAGGACGTGCGTGAACCGGTGGACATCAGGTGACGATATGGTGCGCCACCTCCGTCGTGATAGGCGGCTGCTCGGTACTGGGGTGGACGAGGTTAGGAAACTAGCGGAATAACGATGAATAAGGCAAATCACTATCTGCAAGAGGAAAGTGTATATTTTGCGCTTTGGAGTATAACAGGGAGCCGACGACTACTCTAGAAGTGACCGGGTCTCTAATTTGTCGCTTGCGGACATCTTCGATTAGTCCGTGGTGTTGTAAGAAGTCTAGGCCAAGTATGGCTTAAGAAACCCGAGAGATTACTAAAATCGAAGGTAAGACGCGTCTTAAACCTAGGTATAAGCACAGTAGGCCCCTACCCATGGGATGGGATAGGGGTGCGGTTGGCTGCCTGCAAACTCAGTGCTGCTGGGTTGGCAGCATCCTGTTTAGTGAACGGGATTATACTGACTTGCGTTCCGGTATCTACCATAAACCTAATTTTGGACGAGTTATCGTAGATGGAAAGCAGGCGACAAGGGGTGGGAGAGCTGTTGGAAGTAGTCGCCATGACCTGCCGGCCTGCTATTTTCCCTGCTGGTTTTTGAACGAACATTGGTTTACTTTCGAAACCGTCTGTGATAATAACGCAGACCGCCTCTAGAGGGGGTTTGCCTACCCCCGTTGCTTGACCGGTAATGACTGCGGGTCCGTTGGCTGGTCTGCAGATTGTTTATGATAGTTTGCATACTAGACATAACAAGTCGCAGGTCAGAAGTTGTATTTCTGTCATGGACTCATAGAGAAGCTTAACGAGAGTAGGATTAAAGAGCGCCTGTTGAACGCTGGTTGGCTCTGGACTCGCGATGGTTGCCATTGAGGGCTGAAAGAGTTGAGTCTGCTCCATGGCGCGGTCAGCAGCCCCAGCTAGTTGGCCCAGGCTATGGGCGTGAGCGAAAACGTTCAGAAGAGCCTTAACGTACGGTGGGAGCTGCTGAAGCCAAATCTGGCGTAGTACGGAGTCGTCGCATGTGATGTTGCCGACTAACGCACACATTTGACGCAGCAACTCGGATGGCTTAAGATTTCTCAATTGGTTCCCTGAGAGGAGAAGCCTCTTCTCTGAAATTGCCATACAGCGAAGGAATGCTTCTTTGGGCATGTCGTACGGGTTATACACAGGGCTATTCATTTAGGTATCCTTGAAATTGCCAAGCATATAACGCTTATGGTATCGTGATAGCTGTCCGGTGATTCGGGCTTGATGGAATCGCGATTCCGGAAGTGCGAGAAAAGCCTCTCGGTCCTCTGGTATGAAATCGAGGGCCCGGATTTGAGCTCAGAGAGCTTTGCATATTTATGCTCGGGGCTAGACATAGTTCACAGTAATTACATATGGGCTTGTGGAAATGATCATAAAAATATCCCGAATCCCGCTTACAAGAAAAAGTACGTTTGGAATACGAAAATGGTAACATCGGATAGTAAACGACTGTTAAAACCCAATTTAGAAATAAATATAATCTAAAATTAGGTGCAAATGATATAGAACCGTAAAAAGTATTCGAATAATATACTAGGAATGTGACAAAGAAATTAAAATTTTCCGACAAAAATATCTCCCACGTAAATAAACAATAGGAGGGTTCACATATTTGAAGCAACTGGCATAACGGCTATATCGCAAACAAACGTTTGTACAAAAGCAGAACTAGACAATTCACGGAGCGGAGGACGGTCTTATTGTTATGACCTGTAGAGCAAGAATGTAGATGCGAGAGCGTGAGCAAGCGTGCGGAAAGTAAAGGCAAACACGTACTGACCAGAGAGGTGGCTTTGGTGTGGTAAACAACGAGATGCAAAGGAGGAAGGGTACATGTAGAATGGAAGTTGGTTGGTCACTACAGAAGCATATTCTTTTCCGCTCGCATTTAGGGCATTGTTCTCTTTATTCTGTCGGACTTTTCTTTAATTTTTTTGTATGATATTACCTGCAGGCTGCCTAATCTTCTAGGCAGCTTTTTATCCTCGCGTTCCTTCTCTATCAGAGCAGGAACCTCTTTCTCCAACTCTTCTTCGATGACAATGAATGTTCTACGGGGATCCGTCTTAGGTTCACTCCTTGTTATCGTATACATACATACACCAGAGGTCTTGGAACACGTGAGCTTTCCCCTTTCCACAGTCCAATTCTATGGGGTGTTCGGCGGCAACCCTGCTAGTGTCAAAGTGTTTTGCACATGGCAATGCGCAGCTTCTCGCCTCGGCTTCGCCATGTTTATAACCGGCTCCGCGCAATTCTGCAGGAACAAGTTCTTATTCCTTCCTAAAGAAACTTTCTTGCTCTTTTTCAGCAGCCGATGTTCTCTCTGCAACTGCTCAATTCATTGTAACATTTCCTGGAAGTTAGGCTGAACCTCCGGTTTAACCACAGTCTTCGTAGCCTTTAAAGTCTTCATGGTGTGTGGTTCAACATCCCTGTTTCTGAACTGAACTGAACTGAACTGAACTGAACAACCTTGAGCGCTAGGTTCATATTTTTGACGTGGTAAATTCTAGCCTCGTAAGTACAAACTGCTGTGAGTGAAAGCTGCTGAAACCGCTACAAATCGTGTAAAAGTCCGTAAACCCGCTTAGCGAAGATATTCGGTAAGTTCTCGGGTGCTAAGTTTTGAAATCCGTGGTTTCATTGCGTGAGACGTTTTGCATAGTGAAAGGAACTGCACATTGTAAGCTTCCGCCATGGGAAAATCAAGTGGTTGTGGAGCTGTTAATTGTCAGAAAATGGTCTCTAGCGGTGTTCAGTGTGATTGCTGCGGTTACTGGTACCACGAATGGTGTGCCCGCATAGAACGTAACGCCTATGAAGCTTACGTGGGAAAAGACGCCTTACAGTGACTCTGCTACATTTGCTTAGCACTGGCGGAGGGAGCGGGTCGACAACCCAATCTAAAGGCAGGCAGCACCGGGGGGGAAACCCAGAAGTCACAGGATTCGCAAGTGGATCCGAGGAAAATTGTAAAAGAGCTAGAAGGGAAAGTTACCACGCTAGAGGGAGCTGTCGCTTCCCAAGAAAGAGAACGACATTGCCATGGGCAGAAACAGGAACAACCTCGTTTATAACAATGAAGAGCCGTTAATTCGGAATGCGAAAGCCTGGGAAGACATAGAACATTAGGAAAGTCCGGTACCTCTTGAGACTCGCTGGGTTAACCCCACATGCACGCAGTAAGAGGGTGCAGAGGGTCGGCCGCTGGATCGACCCGGCAGGCAGCCTGCAGCAGAGACCGTCTGCCTTGGATTTGGTCCTCACTCGGCAAGAGAGTGAGATCAGCGACCTAAGACAGGAGGACTTGAAGCGAGATACTGAAGCCAGACGCGTCCATTGATCAACGATGGGGGATAATCCGCGACCAGCTATTAGAGCTCACGGAGAGGCATGCTCCCTTGCAGCCTTGAGGGGATACCCACAAGCCGCAATGGTGGAAGCCGATCATCAAACGAGCCATAAGGGAAAGGACTCGGAGGTGGAATCCATTTGTTCTCTCAGGAGGACATGAACGATGGCTACAATATAAGAAAGCGAGAAACTATGCTAGCAAGCTAGTGAAACAGGCAAAAATGAACTCGGAGGTTAAAATCACCAAGAGAGCGCTCCAGAAACCCAAGAATCACTATGGTTATGTGCAATCGAAGACTGCACTAAGGCAATCGGTAGGCACTCTGGAGAATCCTGGAGGTGGGCTGTCTGTCTCAGATTACGAAAAATGTGAGACAGTCAAGGGGTACTTCGAAACCGTGTATAAAATAGACGACGGGCGTGCGGTCCCACGAGATTGTTTAGACACCCCTCGAATGGGTGATGTAAAAGTTTCAGTTAGTAGTGTTCTCCATGTCATGGAGGGCTTGAATGTAAACAAGTCCGCTGGCAGCGACGGGCTACATCCGTCCATCATCAAACCACTAGTTCATGTGCTCGCCCCCGCGATAACCGCATTCTATCAGGAGTCCCTTAGGGTTATGAGAGTACCTAGTGATTGGGCGACTGTCCCAGTGATAGCCATCGACAAGAGTGGAGATAAGAAGCAACCCGTAAGCTTGGCCAGCGTGCTGTGTAAGGCCTTAGAAACCATTGTTAGGAATGCTCTCTGTGAGCACGTCTCTCAACATAAGTTGATTAGCCTTGCCCAACACGGCTTTCTCAAAAAACGTTCGTGTCTGAGCAACCTTCTTTGTTTCTTAGACGAAGTTACAAAGAAGTTAGATGGAGGTCGGAAAGTCGAAGTGTGCTACCTGGACTTCAGGAAAGCTTTCAACTCGGTAAATCACCGGCTCCTGCTAGTAAAGCTCAGGGGTTTCCGTCTTCCAACAGCTCTAATTAGATGGATAGAAGCTTTCCTAAAAAATTAGACCTATAGAGATCGAGTGGGAGAAGCTCTGTCAAATATTGGCAGCGTATTCAGCGGAGTGCTTCAGGGCTCAGTACTAGACCCGATGCTCTTTCTTCTGTTTATAAATGAATTGGTCCAGGGACTAGCGGTTCCTGCCTTTATTTTTTCAAACGACGTCAAGCTAGTGAACTCACGACCTGTAGGTCAACTGGAGAGCCATCTGGCTGTAACTCCTGAATAGATCAACGAGCAACGCGTAGCCGAATTTGGGTCCAAAAAATTCAACAACGCGAACGATCCGGCAAATTTCTACGGTATTGCAATAATAAGCGATCAAATATGCAAANAAACCTCAGTGATCTCGAAACAACTTGAAAACAAGAGCCAAGTGTTACTGTGAGCGTAATTCAACAAATCTGAATGAAAGAAAATGAGCCTGGGTAAGAATAGCACGCTCACCGTCACGCTGCACACGAACGAGCCAAATATGAGCGCTCAAGTCGCGATTAAAACAAGTAGGGCAAAATTTGAAGTAGATAAACAAACAAAGTCAAATGGTAGAATTGATGTGTAAATATACAAGGGGAGTGGAACGTCAAATGTCTATATGTATACGAACGGATGATGTGTAAATATACAAGGGGAGTGGAACGTCAAATGTCTATATGTATGTGAGGCGGATAATGTTTGGTGAATGGAACGTAAAATTCACGAAATGTGGAACCGAGATGGGATGACTGGGCTTTAGAGGAAGGATTTTCATAGATCGATCAAACACTTGCTAAGGTGGTCTGGGGTACACGGAAGTGGGACCTGGAGCTAAACGCCACCAAGTGTCACGTTCTAAACACCGTAGGGCTTTCGGTTTTCGTGGCTACGACCACTGAACCGACGGTCTTTGCTCGCGTAGACCGAATGTTGGATCTGGGGCTTTTCGTCCGCGAGGACTTTAAGCTCAGTGATCAATGCCTGGCCGCCGCACAACAAGCGAGTGGGCAAATGTTTCAGCTCAAGGCTGCCTTGTCGTCAAGGAAGGCTGAGGTTTTTCTACCTCTATGTAAGGCCATAGTTAAACCCCAGTTAGAACACTGCGTGCAGGATTGGGCGCCTTACTTGAAGATGGATATCACCATCATTGAGAGAGTTCAACGGTTAGCTACTAGAATGATCGCAGTGGTGGGGGTAAGTCATATAGGGAGTTGTTAGAATCCCTAGGGCTTTTCTCCATGGAGAGGAAACGCCTGAGAGGCGACATTATTGAGACCTCTCTGTCAACTCTATAACTACTGTATCCTCTGGGAGATAGTTGGTCTTTGGCTTCCCCAAGTCTCAGCCAGGTTTCCGTGTAGCAATACAGTAATGGTCCTGTGTTTTCGAGCACAGCTCCTCCCAGTTATTTCCTACACTGCAAATGTTGCTATATAGAACCTTGAGGTTGCTTGATCCAGAGAATAAAATGCTAGGCTGACTGCGAGGAACCTCGGAGTTTACCTCCGAGCCCGTTACCGCTTTTTGGTTCTGCGACTTTGTCCACTGGTGACGATGTCGACACTGGTACTTCCTCCCTGAACCTCATGTTCAATCCGGAGACTGCGTAAGCGTAGGTTGCTCTTCCCGTTGCCAGTTCCTGGGAGCCGTTTTGTTATCTAGTTAGTTGGATCCTAAGGTCTGCCCGTTCCGATTTACTAAAAATTGGGTTCCCCTATTTAGTCGTTCGGTCTGATACCCCTGTGACTTCTTTTTTCCAGGCAGTCTGGTTCTGCTGTTATTTTACCATTAGTGTGGTCCAATAATCTACTTCCCGCGGACAGGAGCCAGTCTGGATGTCCCGGGTTGTTGAATTCAACTAATACTGGTTTTGGCGCGACCTCCCCGTTCTTGTTGAGTTTGCCACCTTCCTAGTCTGAAGGTGCGGTCGTATGCCCCTGTACTCCCACCATCCTTAGTATGTTAATCAAATGGTGTATTAGATCACATTTACTTTGCCCCGCTGCGATGAAGAAAGGTTCAGGGATCCCAATAATCACCACATTCCTCATTCTATCCAGGGTTATCTTAGTGTGCTGTTCCAATCTACCTAGGGCCTTTTTCATAAATTGTATAGTGTATTTCACTACGGCTAATTCTTTTTCGTGTCTATCCAGTGTATTTTGGATGGTGGATAATATTTCTACAAGTTTTGTTTACCCCGGATGCTCCCGGTGGCGCTTCACCACAGTGTTATTCAATACAGTAGAGGCATCAGTGTAGCTTTTAGAGGTGCTCAAAAGAGCCCTCGATGAGGCTCGGTTCCCACACACTGTCATGCGGCTCTCGCATACCCATTTAAGACATCTATTTTCCACCTACAGTTGGAGGGCTTTCTTTGTCAGTTTGCTGCATTTTTGATGGTACCAAGTGAAGCAAGCTTCGCTACTAACAGCTTCAACAACTTCAGCTGAGCAAGCTCTCTTGCCACAGGGAAAAGATCCCAGCACTCAAGGATGAAGACGAAGCGGATGTTTTTCGACCCATTACAGTGTTCAATGTCAGCGTTCTAAAATCATAATATGAGACTAAGAATAAAGACAAAACAAAGAACTATCAAAACAAGAAAACAAACAACTCCTCGAGATTCTCTGTAGTAATCAGAATAGTATTGAATTTAGGTATACGAGAATCCGTACTGTACTGTTCAGAACTGAATTGGCTCCAACCCAAACTGCGGACATCAATGAAATACACGAGGAATTGATAGCGGCAAATGCTTATATTTTTTGATAGAATTAGAGCATGTTTTATAGAAGGAAATATCTCATATGATTGGTTGAAGGGCCGTCGTCCAAATACGTAACCGTTTGCGCAGACGCATCACATGTACTAACTCGGATGTCACGTTCGCCTAGTGTACCATTGGTCGGGCTTCCTGAACGGTGATTGGATGACATGAAACTGTTCCTAGTCATGCATGGATTGCGATCACGGAAGTCGGGATCACCATATTCTCACTGAAAGCACCAGCCCTATAAAGGTAAATTCTTAAGTAACTAGGAGTTTTCTGATGTTCTTCAGAACCTGTCAATAATGTTTGCTCATGTTCCTTCTGTATATCCGTCCTTAGAGGAAACAGAACCACGGATTGGAATCTTGAAAGCGTTATATTCTGAAACTTCTAACATGTTGAAAGTAAGTTTGGCTTTGCTTAGGCTGTTATTTTAGCAACGGCAGCGGAAACCTGAATGTAGATCTGGTCATTGCAAGGAGAACGTGCGATGCATGGCTCACAGTGAGGAATTGTGCCGGTGCGTTCTTTTCGAGCTCAATAAAAGCACGATAATAGTTAAAGGAAAACGTAATTCTGTAAGTGTTCAAGTTGCTATATCCCGTGAAGAAACTTGCTCTAGAAGATCGCTATCGCCAAATAATGGCGATACATGCTGAATCTCGACGGTACACTTGATTGTACCCGGCAGAAAACAAGGGCCTTTATGTTAGAAGGAAAAGATTAACGGTAGCCTAGCTTTTATAATTATTCTACCTGATCCATAAGCTAAGTCACTACTTGATATCTAAACGTTGATGGTTCTGATAAGTGTGTCATCATTACGTAATCATGTCCTTATAGTCCTTAATTAGTCAGAACTGGTTGGAAACTGAGTTTGTCCTGATGCTAGTTATTAGCGTAGGGTGAAGTTGCTTCTGGTCCGTGATTTTATGATCACGTACAGCTTGAATGGATCTATCAGGAAACTTAAAGAAAAACAGGAGGCAAGAAAAGAAAATTGCCGTTTCGAAACCTTCGGTTGAGGAAACTCCACATGAACCTCTCCTTAGATCTGTGGTGATAATCAAACTTTGATCAGGCAGACGAGATACCGACTTTTGCAGATACCACCTTGTTGTCGTGTCTTTGGTGAAACCACACATCAGATGTTATAACTATGACCACAAAGGCCCTTGCTTGCTGCATGTTTGTTTAGACTGAAAATACCTAATGAAGTAAAGGAGGTGTATTTACCAAAGTTATGTTGAACAGTTTTGTCGAGTTTATGGTGCATGTTGAAGGCTGATGCCTGTATGCATGACTGAATGAAATGTGAACGGGTAATGAATTCTGAGAGTCTTGCCTGGAATAGTTACTTTCCAGTTCATGTGTAAATGTTCAACGAGTATTGTTGAAATGTAGTAAGAGTATCAACGTATGTGGCTATGAATGTTGTGCCAACGTGCAGCAGAAGGAAGGTTATTGAACTCTAGTCAGTTTCTTATGGTGGAAAGATTCCAAGACGTCGCAATAACAGTGTCGCACGGATGAAGGACAACACCGAGATGAGAAGCAACGTCAACTTCGCCCCAAGTCATCTGGGCTGTTGGTTGCAAAAACCAAGCCCTGTAGAATGCAAGGTTCAATATGTACAAAGCGGCAAAAGATTGCCAATCGACAAATACGAATTAAACATGTCTTGCAATCCTTGTGTCGTTCATTATGCAAATAAAAACGTTCCGCAGCTCTACAGTGTATGCAAAATCTTTTGTGGCCGGTGACATGCTGTGGTGCGTATAGGTTGACACCCTAACATGATTGTTAACTGATTAAATAGTGCGAACTCAAATTGAGGGGCGCGGTCTGTAGTCAACGTAGTAGGACACTCAAAAGTTGCCACCCAACGCTCAATGAATGCCTTAGTTACGGTTTCAGTCGAGGCGTCAATGGTCGGAACTGCTTTTCGCCAACGCGTGAAACGATCTACGCAGGTCAGAAGGGAAGTAAAACCTTGTGATGGTGATAACGGTTCCACTATATCTAAGTGTACTTGACCGAACCTGGCATCAGGAGTGCCAAAAGTACCAAGAGGGCTAGCAGTGTGTCTGGTTAACTTAGACTTGTGGCAGGGTCAACAGCAACATGTCCAACTACGCACATCTTTTTGCATAGATTTCCAGATAAAACGTTGGCTGACTAATGCTGAACTAGCTCGAATACGTGGATGAGAGAGGTCATGCAGGGTTTCGAAAACTATTCTACGCATCTGCACGGGTACGCATGGACGAGGTCAAGTGTGTGAAACGTCACACCAGATATTGCCCTAGGAAGTGGTTAGTGGCAAACGCTGAAGATTTAGGAAGGGCTCCAATACGTTTTGCAAGTCCGGGTCGGAATATCGCAGTTGTGCCATACGTGTCAAATCGATCACGTTATCAAAAACTACCGTTATGCGTGAGAGAGCATCGGTAACGGCTCGATGCATACCAGCAACGTGTCGAATATCAGAAACAACTTGCGACACGTAGTCCAAGTGACGTATCTCTCGAGGAGAGAATCTGTCACTAGAGGAATTAAGAGCCTACGTGAGTGACTTATGGTCAGTAAAAATGACGAAATCACGACCTTCTAATGAGTGACGAAAATGACGAACAGCCAGGTATGCGGCGAATAGTTCGCTACCGAAAGTGCTGTACCAAGTGACTGCGTCCGAAAACCATATGAGTAGAAACCTTAAGGTTGTAAGGCATTAGCTTTTTAATGTTGGAGTATTGCGCCAGCCGCGATATCTGACGTGTCTAGTGCTAAACTCAACTTTGCACCAGGGTCCTAATGTGCCAATGAAACAGTATTGAAGGCTGCTAATCTAGTGGCATTGAAAGACGTTTGAGCTGATATACTTTACTTAACCTTGGGGTTTCACCTAAGCAGATCCGTGAGTAGACGAACTACCTGGGCGCACTGTGGGATAAACCTACGATAGTAGTTAATCATTCCTAGGAAACGGCGGAGTTCGGTCGCTATCTTAAATGGAGGAAAATTACGAATTGCTGCGATTTTGTCCTGGACCGGACGGAATCCTTGACGATCAATAAAGTGACTAGAAAAACTGAGGATTCACGACCTAATTTGCACTAAGTGGCGTTACCATTTTGCTGCAGACGCCGATAAAATGTGTGTAAGTGCACTTCGTGTTCGTCGGCGTTTTTTGTCTACGAGTATGTTATCTAAATACGGAAAAATGAAGTCTGACCCTCCAAGGACCTCATCAATGAAGCGTTTGAACGTCTGTGCAGTATTGGGTAGTCAGAACGGCATTCGAAAAGGCCAAACGGATGGATAACGCGGTCTTAGGCAAATCCACCGGATCGACAGGTATTTGTTTATAAGCCCTAACCAAATCAATCTTAATAAAGATCGACTTACCCGTAAGACAAGCTGTTATCTCGTGAATATGTGGGATTGAATGGCGATTTGGGATGGTGGAATTATTGAGTCCACGGTAATCCCCGCATTGGTGTCATTCTCCAGCGGCCTTCTTAGGTACCATGTGGAAAAGTGAGGCCCACTGGCTTTGTGAAGAGCATAATATACCCGCCTTATGCATTACGTTGACCTCTGGTTTGGCTAGAGCCAACTTATCCGGAGCTACACGACGTGCGCGGAAATGTAGGAGTGGGCCGCATGTGACGATTGTATGGGCAACCGGTGTGGTTACCGGGGGCAAAATTGTAGAAATTGGTTGGGAACAACCTTTTAACAAACGTTGCAACCCGAAATGTACAGCGCTGTTTAGGACGGGGCTTATTGCCATTGCGTCAGTGCTGTTGAGGAGGAGGCGTTTGCTTGTGTCGACAGTAAGGCCGTGATATGCTACGAAATCCATTACAAGAGCAGGAAAAGGGAATTCAGCAATCAAGAATGGCCACTCAACTGCTTTAGATGGGTTAAAATCTACAGTGAAATTTCTGGTATCAAATGTACGTATTGTAGAACCGCTAGCTTCAGTCAAAGTAAGTGCTTGAGCTGAGAACCTAGCTTTAGCGGAGGAAGCAGGGATGACGCCTTCTTCCGCATTGGTGTCCACTAATAAGTACACACCGCCAATGGGATCCCCAACGTAAAAAAGGCAGCTCCTAGTTCGTGTGTCAACAGATGACGTCGTAATCAGTCTTTGGTTTACTATATTCCCAAAACGGCGTGACCTTTTCACGAGCACGGG
>UZAN01047025.1:0-13993 GCA_900618425.1 Echinostoma caproni
GTTAGTACTCCGCGTTAAGTGCATGTTACTGTTACTACTATTACAATCACTACAGTATTGTCACCAGAGATTGTCACACAAAACATCACGATCCCAACCTTTCACGATGTACCTGTGTCGAGGATGACTCGGGTTGGTAATGTCTAAATGGAATGAGAACAGCATAATATTTATAATTTGCTTGGTAATTGGAAATGATTTGGAGGGACTCTCTTTCGGACTCCACCTTTATGCACAAGCCTCAGTTCAGCTCCTGTCAGTCATGCGATCGGGAAGGAATGGACTTGAGTTTTATCCTTCTTAAAGCTCATTAGTAGGGCGTATTCACTGTCCCACTATCCGGGCTTTGAACTCCGGCGTGATAGCACGGAAGGTGTCTGTTGTCACTGTGACAAATTTCTCACACTGCGCCTTGCAAAGACTGTGGCAAATCATGTCTGTTCCCTGTATCGTGTTTAATGATAGCCAGTCAGCTCACATCGGTCCGAAGTTCGAAGCCTGGACAGAATGGTAAAAAGCACTACTGATAAGCTCTAAGTAGTATATCGAAACTCGAGTTTGGCCGAGTGTGTGTGGCTGATTGGATCACCTGTTGATTGTGCGTGAAGCTGAATTCGAAGGGATGGTCAGTCAAAATTATAGTCATGAATCCCATATCATTACTCATAAGTAACTGTGAGGTAAATGGCAACTGAGATATTAGAATCGGGCAGCGACCGGTTTCTATTGTTTCGACCATGCGGTGAAGAATATCGAATCAGGAAAAGTTACCAGACTGGAGTTCTAATTTTATCTTGATTAGCAACTCAGTGCTAACAGTTGGAAAGAATTGACTTGCCTTTGGTTTACAACAAACTCATTTCAACGCTTTCAAAACAGAGATCCACTCCGGATGACTAGTAGTTATCCGTTTGATTCAATAATTCCAGCCTTTCCGGGTTGGAATCTGAGTTGTTTCCATGAATATGGAGTGCAAACGAAGCTGAATAACAACAACTGAAACACTCTACAGCATTTCATTAAATTCCTCGATCAAAACTGAAATCGTATGAATGCTTCAAACAACTGATAATTTATCTATCCAACTATTTTACTGATAGAGTACAAACCACTAGATTGGAGAAGGCTTCATCTAAACCCGTTCTTTGTCAACAGTTCCGTGGTTCTTCAAGGATCTGTGCTATCTTCATATTTATTTTCCACTTCTATTTGTGCTATCCCTTGTGTTTCTCCTGCACGTATTTTGAAATATGCAGATGATGTATGTTATCCTGTGTCAATCCATTTCCTCTAACTCTAATCGAACCTCCTTCACCGACAATCTTCATCGAATTCAATCATTCTCCTCGGTATCGGGCTAACCTTGAACTCCAGCAAATGTGTTGGATAGTTATGCAGTTCTACACGCTCTTTGTATCCGCCAGACTTAACAGTGAAACAATAACAACCCTTTGTCTAGGGTGAACTCTCCCAAATAGCTTGGGATAACTGTAGATAGCAATCTTCATTGCTCAACCCACATCCACAACTGCTGCGCCTATCATTTCAATTTCGAAAGCTCAGGAAATTTCGCGCATCCCAATCAGTTACTTCCATCTTTGTTTCCCAGTATCTGTCCCCCAGCTTAATCTACTGTTCCCCGGTTATTTTTTCTGGCTTACTCAAACAGGATTTTAAAGTGTTACGCCGCGATCTAGCCATGTTTAGTCGTGTCTCTTCTATTCCTATGAATGAATACTGCTGTAAAGCTTTCAGATTATCACGTAACTTCCTGTGTGAAGTTTGTTGAGAGGATTCTCACAAATTTTGACTACGCATTACAAGCAGAACGGACACGATGTCGTTCCAATGCCATCCACACGCTCCCGATTCCGCCAAATTTCATCTGGAATCAACACGCTTACCGAAATTCATCTATACCCCTTATATTGCACGTTTACTCACAACCAAATAGAGGGCAATGAGTGACATTTGTCTTCACCTTGGATTATGAAATTTCTTCATTCCTGCAAATATTCCCCACCTCCCTACGGTAAAATATTTTCTTTGTGACGGTTGACGTATGTGATTTAAAAAAATTGAAATGTAAACTTCCGTGCTTGCCAAAGTTATACACAATAAGCTACAATACAACAAGAACAAGAACAACACCAACAAAATCTGTTAAGAGCCCGGGTTCAATGCTCGCCGAGTGCTGAGGTTTGTGCATGGGCGACGGAGTTTGAAGGATGATCAGTCCAAATTAATATCATGGGCGGGTGAATGGAGTTTGTATTCTATCCAAGCGGCACAATGCCCAGTGAACAGCCACGGTAGAATTCAGCAGAGAATGAGAAGAACGGTAAATACAATTGCAAGCATGAATATAATGCAACAAGTGGATTTTTCCGTTCATCCTGATAGTTCTCCAGTTGCTTACGACGCGGGTAGTATAAGAGATGAAGCCGTATCGGTAAACGAAAGGAGAATTTGAAATTCGGGACGAGTGTACGGATCAGACCAGACACACATGCATGAAAATGAGCCCGCATCCAATGTTCCTCATTGGACTGGGGAATCGATTAGACGTGTTTACATACATACATACATACATACATGCATACATACATACATACATACATACATACATACATACATACATACATACATACATACATACCAGGCAAGAGTGCCTAGTACCCCTGGGCTAATCCAAGTTTGATACTTACTTTATGTGAATTATGGCTATGAGACGATTTGTAATCGGCTTAGACCGGTAAGCGGCAACAACATGACAAAGTGAACAACAACATGTTTCAATCCCATTCACTGTTTGATTAAACTCGAAAAAGCGTAAACATAGTGCCAGTACTTTTAATTATGTTTGACCAATCTGGATTTCATTGCCAAACCCTAACCCAGAGAGACATCTCGACTCGTCTGCATTTAAAACACGCGTTCTACGTTATATGATGGGCTGATCTCGCGTGTCGAGGAAAATATGATTGCGAACATAAGGGACGAAGAGAACACCGTTTTCCATCGTCATCCGTGTAATGTGTACAGCTGCCTCGATCCGTGCATTCCGGAAACTGGTATCGATTGACAAATCACCCGTTAAAAATTACGCCATTTATTAGGGGAGCACGGAGCGGAGGATAGGCGGACGATGGTTGAAATGCGTGCTCAGTCAGTCCCCTTCCAGTAAACAGTATAATGCTTTCCTGGCACCATGTATTCCGAATAACTCATGTTCTCATTCCCGATTAGATGGCCCAGATTCTTTGAATGCATGCAGATTAACTGGCAAACCAATTCCCGGGTCTTTGGTTGAACTTTACCTTGGTTGTAAATAACACACTCAAATCGATTAACCGCATCACAGAAACTGTCCTTCCATGAACTGTTTTGCTTCCGCTACATTTTGTACGCATTACTATGGACTCTGGGCATGTAAATCGAATAAGAACAGACCCCTCCCCCTCCCACACCCACATTCATTGTCTAGGATCCTATTTCTCATGCTTGCATGAAATTTCATGTTTGTTTCAAGTGGATAGTATGTGGTCCAGCCATTCCATAGTGGTAGGTGTCCATAGATTCCGTTAGCGTGGCAAGCTCCACACAATCTGCATTTTGTTTGAAGTCACCCGTTCGGCCGTTTACCCGCTTCTGGTACAGATTCATTGCGATCAATTTCACCGTGCAGCACAGGTGTTTCGCATCCGCTGATAATGGCCATCACGCCTCGAGGACACTGGCCTCCCACAGTGCGACGGCCTAGGCATTGTGTGTGTTAGGGATTCCTTATTCGATCGTGCATTTCCGCGATCCAGGCAAGACTGGTGTGGACTAACCAATCAATCTCGTGCTCAATGGTTGTTTATTCAGACTAGCTGGTTTTAACTGGCGGACAGATCGATTTTGTTGTTCAAGTAGCGCAAAGCTCAGTTTAAGGGCATACACACACACACACACACAAGCATAACGCAGTATAAAGCAAAGCGAATGACGAAAACAATTATTCCTCTCCGAAGGCCCCGAAAAAAATTGAGCCGGATGGACACTGACCTTAATTGCTTTGATTTTGTAAGTTGTTCAGTCAAGCCCTATTTTCTTTCGTCTTTAAGTATTCAACGACGAAAGACCTGCTATCCGGACCGAAATCGGACAGATGGATGGGCTCCAGGTGTTGTGGCCTACAGTCCAGTGGAACGTTTATCGCACATCACGTGATTGACCGTTGTGGCCTGCCACCACACGCACGTACGCACCTGATGTGGACTTACTCTGTTACAAGGTACAACCGCTTCAGCGAATCAGAGGTCAGTATTGACCTGACCACATTGATGGGTTGGTTCATCGATTGTCCAACTTGACGACATACTCCTTTTGGTAACGCTTGGCCTGCCTGCGTGTTGATGCAGTGCTTGTTTACAGACCTATCGACCAGCTATATATATGCTTAAAATAGAATGACTGCTTAATTCACTGCTTGCATACTTATTGGCTTATACGGCATACAACACCGGGTAGTCTGAATATCGGGTTAGACTTTTCTCATACCCTGAGTAGTTAAAGTCGCTGAATTGAGTCTAAGCTACCGAACCTGATAAAATGAATTGATTGATTGCAAAACCCTCGGGATGAAATCAGTTACGGACCAGTGTGCCCAGTTACTTCGTTCGGCTGACCTTACGTAAGTTTCCATAGCCCCATAGGGCTCATTTAACGCATGGCTTCTGCGAAGTGCGATGAGAGGACTGCGTTCTGTGAAGCAGTGAGTCGTTCGGATCGCTTTTCCAACCATTTTGCTTGTGTTATTTAGTTGTTGCGATCAATCTGTGAAAACAAGCAACTCATGTTTACTGTACTTACTTACCTTACTGCTAGTGCCTCCTTGGAAAGGATAGGTCGGACCCAGACATGATCAAGATCATGAAGTTCCTTGGGAGTTTGGTACGAGAGACATCCCCAGCATCACTCGATGTTTCTTTTATTTCGAGGACGCATCTATAGCCCTTGCACAACCAAGTGTGAACTGTAAGGTAGAGCAGGAAGTAATCCCTCGCCTCGGAAGTGAGGAGATCAATGACTTTAATTTTAAAAGATTAGTGACATTGACCTTTGTCACAACAGCGTCATTGAGCTTATGCGGCTTTTAAACAGGAGTCAGGTGACCAGCCTGAAACCCACCATACCCTGATAGCGCGGCCACTGTTTGTTCACTGTTTACTGTATCCATAATGTAATGATGTGAACATATGCTGAAATATCTACTGATATTATAATCACTTGATTTTATCGATAAAATCATAGTTAAAAAGAAAAGGTTTCTGAAAAAGAACGCTGTTATCCGTTTTAGACAAATCGATTTGCGGTTTGTCCTCCATATATATGCGCATTTTATTTTAACAACTCTTTTGCACTATGCCATTTCTCGTTGTGGTCCTGATCGCATTGAAGACCAAACAAGGGCTCAAACATTTTGTCAAATTAACTTGGAGGTGATGACACTGCGCTTCAGTATGACAATGGCTCTCATCCGTCATCATTCGTTTTCGGTGTCTACGTGATGGATCCGCAATCGCTTTCAATTGACATTGACGTACAATGACGTACCTAGCCCGGTGTTGTGTGGTGATCGTGTAACGAGTACGCACGCACCATGGTACAGCTTCCAGGCAGCCAATCAGGAAACGGATTTACCGACCAATCCGGTGGTCTCAATTGGCACGAACCGGATTGGTTGAATGCAAGAAGGCATGCAGATGAACCATATCGTTGTGGATTGGACATTGAAGAATAGACCAATGATTGTTTGATGCTTGTGATATTTCTTTACGTGATTTTCTGAATAGAAATGACCTTATACACAGGTCGTCTTGGTTGTATCTGACTTTGTGGGTTTTCAGTCCGATACCGAGTTCACGCTATTCGACTACGATTTCTATTCCTAATATTACAGTTGGATTATCAAAAATGGGAAACCGCAAGCATGGATTTTTTCTGTCAAGTGACTAGTTGTGGCTTACACCTTATGAAGTCATGATCATACGGGATAAGATACGAATAAAGATGGGTTGAAAATTTTCTCAATGCACATTTGGGTGACCATCTCTTGCTAGAGGATAAATTAACTCTATGTATGTACACACAAGCATGGAGATTCGTGCACGTAAGACAGTGACTGCCACACCATTCGCCAGTGCCATTCCTTTCGGCGGAAAAATCCAGAATAAGAAATAAGATACCGCTCGCTAACTGATCTGATCTTCTTCCCTCCAGGTTGTATTTCTTGTCTGTTTGCAGCCAAGTACAGCCGGGATCGTACCACCCCGGAGTTGGTTGTTTTTAACCGGGAATACCGTATAGGGTAGATGGAGACGGGGAGCTGAACGTAACTCAGCAGTGTGATCTATAAAGACTGCTGTACAGGAAGCTGGTCGCATTGAACTACACAAACACACACTTCAGCATTTTCAAGAGCTGTGCTGGTGTACCGCGATAGCCCACTCCTCGAGTCAAAGCTCGATTTAAACACAAGTTTGATGGCTGGTTCAATGCCAACCACCTGGTTAGGACACATATTGCGCATACCCAGTCATTGTGTACCGCGCCGCGCCTTATTCGCAGTTGCGGCTCCAGTTTGGAAGAATCCGTGTAGAGATCAACAGATGACGTGGAAACGAGAGCTAAAGAAATGTACAGAGCCGTTAGGTAGAGTAGATGTCTCCCGTCTTCCAGGTTGGAGTCCAAAAGAGTTTGCAACTGGCTGGTTGGAGACACTGATAGATATGGCATCGAACCGACAGCATTGGCGTTCTTGTTTTCATTTCTTATCAGGTCACACTGCTTGAAAAGGTACGTATGCACACTTAGAGTGTGTACCCTGTTTGTTGACCATAGAGGTTCACTTTCTTTGCGTCCCTCCAATTAGGCGCAGTCCCTCTCCATCTTGTGCTTTACCACTTGATTTGTTTACACGGTTAGCTTGGCAGCGATCAGTGAATTTCGTCTTACTGTCTCTCGCGGTACGATGATGATAATGGTGACCTGGGAATCTGTTCAGTGGTAAACATTCACAAGCATTTTATTTCAAAGATGCTAGAGAGCCTGTATTCGGACCGGGTTGCTAACCAAACGTTTTTCTCATTCTGTCCTACTTAATACACTTATAAGCAAAAATGACCAGATGACTACCAGAACAATCCCAAGAGAACCTCACCAATCTTAAACCTCTCCAAAATCACCCTTGCGCTAAAGGCATCAGTTTTAAGTAACCGGTGGCCATTGGAAGAAAAAAACCTCTCCAATGTGAAGCTATTGAACAGCATCAACTCACTAAAAGCGTCAATCAATAAGTTACAAATCACGTGACTCGATCACAACTTAAACTATCCTACCGCATTCCACAGAACGAAATTGACAAGTCCGGTTTGTTGCTGTGAGCAGAGAATAGATCAGAGTTTTGATTGAAAATTAGATCAGTGAATTCGTGCACACGGTACAAATGGTTGCGAAATTAGATGGGATGATTTTCGATCAAGAATGGACTAGAGAATTGTGTGCGCACAAAGACAGTAAAGCATGAGACCGTTAACTGGTTACACACCGCAATTGATTTCTACAAATTTGGATATCTGCGTCTTCTCGATACATGTCCTTATACACGCATATACATAGAAAAGTCAGTTAGTTTGATGTCCGCTGTGATGCATTCATGTGACCTCTGGGCGGCTTTGATCAAGTGATAAAATTCTTAAGATAACCACCCGGAGGTCCCGAGTTTGAATCCCGCCACGGACGCCAACCATCTTTTCATTATCTCTTTTTCTCCAGGCATCCTTTGTGTGATTGTCGCCATCTTTCTGAATGTTTATTGTACATTTCTATAATAAATGACCAAAAAGGAAGCGAATGCATCTAATAATCACAAGAATATTATTGGTAGTAGTATTCATCCACGTAACGTGCCTGTTATACAACAAAAATAAGGAGCTATCTCTTGAGCTAAACGTCCGATATCAAGTATGTGTGTACTGTGACCAGCTTTCCGTGAACAGCAAACGGTTTTACATCATTTCCTGTTAGAAACATGAGATCATGGCGGCAGATCGAAACTTTCCCGTAACAACGTTTGACGACGATTGCCTTTGCAATGCGGTAATCTAAACGGCCGACCACTTGATGTGGCGTTCCAACTGGCACCACAAGAAAACATTCCCATCTCACGGTTGATTATTAAGGGAAACAAATTTCCCTCTCAACTGACTTAGATGCCTCCAAGACCGTCAGAACATCTACGGTGAATAGACAGCCTATAAAGGCATCAGACCGGGTTTAACGCATGAGGATGTTAAACAAAATACTGTAAAACAAATTGATAATAACGAAGAGAATTATAAATCGGAACTTGAATTGGGTAAATGCAATGCTCGAAATACACACAGACCACGGATTACGAATCGCGCATTAGGAATCACAGAAGCACTGAATCAAACTGGCACATGCGCTACGGTATCCCACTGAACGGAGACACAAGGAAAAGAGGCCACAGAAGTAGCAGTTCATTCATTGGAAGAAATCAAGGGGTTTAAATAACATGTATATTAGACGTTTATTGGTTATCCAGGCATCTACCAATCGCGTGCTCTTATTCTTTACGTCGTACAGCTTCTGTCTCGGCCGCACGGCTTCTGATTGGTCGGCACAATCGGCCTATGGTTCACTGACCANGACCAGAAGATGTAACGCTTTGCAGGCGTCATCTGGGAAGCTTGACTTGTCACATTTGTCCAGAAACTGTAACGTGTCGCTCCGTGGTTTGCGTCATCCCGCAGGCTAGGATTGCCACAGTAAAAGCGTCATTTCAGGTGTTTTTGCTAATTGACTAGACTGGATGAACGTTGGTGATATTGGCGACTATTTGTGACTCTGCTTGGTACTTTCTTCGCTGATCCTACGGTTGTTAGCATTTGACAAAATGCACTCTTGCTAAACGTCGCAGCTTCCAGTAGAAACGTCACGCAAGACGTTTTGTCGCTCAAAGAAATGGTCGTCCTGGTGACTAAATGAACAGAAACAAATGTGAAGCACTCTGCCTTCCCTTTATATTAATAGCCGAAGCCGAGTCCGGCACGTTTTAGTCTGAGTTCATCACGGAAAGTGGTGTTGGTCATGGTTGCGCTCTATCCCTCCGTTTTCATTTAGCGTTGTTATAAATCTAGCTCTATCCTCGTGCGAGGATAGCTGCATCGATTTGCTCCCAGATGTCAGACTGAATGATCTGAATTATGGAGACGACATTTTACTGCTAAATGAAGATTCAGGTAAGTTGCAAGTCTTCCTGGATAGCTCAAGTACCAGCGTAGCGATCTTCGAGATGCATGTGCACCTTTAAAGTGTAAAATGTTACGACAAGATTGGGCTGATTCAGTCCCCTCACATCACTCTAACAGGGGAAGTAATAGAGCAGGTGGATAAGTTTTGTTATTCGGGCAGCTACATCTCACCCGGTGGCCGCATCACGAATGAAGTGCTAGCTCGCATAGAGAAGGCTAGGCTGGCATTCGCCAACTTGAAAAATCTGTAGTTCCATCGTGACATCCAGCTGTCTGTGAAGGGTCGAGTGTATGCTGCGACAGTTCGATCAGTTTTGCTATACAGCGCAGAGACTTGACCATTAAGGGAACAAGATAAAGATAGACTGTCAGTGTTTGAACACCGCTGTCTACGCAGTATTGCACGAATCTGATGGGACAGCCGGACGAGCAATGCTCGGGTCAGGCGTAGAGTTTTAGGCAGTCGCGGTTGTCCAATGGAACTAGTGATTGATCTCCTTATATTACGACGAGTGATGTTTGGCGAGGCAGGTAGTGGGTGGATTAAAGCCAAGGGTGGTCAAACTAATACCAGGCATGAGGTTATGAGAACCCTAACCAGGAGGTTGGGTCACATAGGTCCCGTTAGGCTCCCCGGATGGGGACCTCGGGATGACTGAACTCGATGTTTAGAGAAACTGAGTGATAAGGCTGGGTGTACTGAACAGTGGCGTTTGTGCTTCTTCTCAGTATTTCTTTGCCATATTAGTTCACTGTAGTTCTCCATCTTCTATTCGACTCTACTTTCAACTTCCCTGTTGTTTTTTTACTACTGTTCATCCAAATGAGCACGACCAAAAAGACAGCAACCAAATTCCGCGCACGAATGTGCATTCCTAATGATCGGAAACAACTGAAAACTGAAACTCTGACCGCTCATTCACACCGGGCTGCGGTGATAAACCGGATGTCGTGGTTGATGAATACATGCAGTGATTTGAGACAGAGAGATCAAGAGCGGGAGATCGAGTGCGCTCACTAGGACCTTACTCCATTTCATCCTCTTCCGTTTTGTGCGGGCAATTGTGAATAGGATGTGAAATCTGGGTTTATCCGTGAGCGTGTGATAGCTTTGCCAATGTTTTATCACCAGCTGAAGGGAACGGGATGTGTGTGGTGATCCTGGCCTAAGGGATGACTCAGTCTGCGGAGCGACACGTTTCAGTTTTAGGACAACTGGGATCAATCAAGCTTTCCAAGCAAAGTGCCTGCGTCTTACAGCTTCTGGACTACAAACCATAGGTTAATTTTACCAACCAATTAGAAGGCGTGCCTACCAGACAGAAACTGAATAACACCAGAAATGCTAGCATGCGATTGGCAGAGGCTTGGATGACCAATGACTTTGCTTTGTACATATTATTTAATCCCCCTCGATTTCTCTCAATAAACGAACTGCTATTCCTGTGGTCTTTTCCTCGTGTCTCGGTTACGTGGGATACTGCGTACAAATACGAGTGGTATCCAGTCCTTCTGTGGCGTCCGTGATTGCTAGTCCGTGATTCGTGAGCTGTGCATACTATAATTACTACAAAGGGGCGGTATTTTCATGGCGGCAGATGAAACATTTGCAAACAGATTACCTCTCGCTCAGTGATTAATTAATAAACAGTTCATTTAACTGCGTAACGGAGTATAGTCAGTTGGTTAAAGTGATACACGAGTCCTACATGAAGGATACGTTGTATACATTATCAGAATTTTTAAGCAATAAGTGACTACTGAAAGCCGGTCAAAATGTGATGTCACAAGGCACACTATAGATTAGGGATTGATTGATTTTCAAAAGGCTACAACTGTTTTCGATGGAATTACACAGTGTGTGTTTGTGTGCCGATGAATCTGTTTACGATTACTCATTGTGTTATGTAATCAGAGCCGTTGCTCGGTCCGCTCTCTTATTTGTTTCTGAGTGCATTGAGCCGGGTAACAGTATTAAAATTGTCAGCGCTTCTTTATTATGCGAGCGTTTTTCGCATTCCACATTGGCTTTGCAGTCCGTTTTGATTTATTTCTTAAGTAAATGGGTCTGCACGTACTCGGCTTACAAGTATTTAACTTTTTTTCGAATAATAAATTTGTGGAATATGGGGTAGTCGGAATAGTATTGAATGTCGGAATACGAGAATCCGTACTGTAATATTCGGAACTGGATAGGTTCCAACCCGAACTGCAGACGCCAATGAAATACATGGAGAATTGGTAGCAGCAAGTGACAATGTTCATTCATAGAAATAGAGCATGTTTTATAGAAGGTGCTAATTCATATCATTGATTAAAGGACCACCGTCCAATCACCTAACCGTTTGCGCAGACGCATCGCATGTACTAACTTTGATGTGATGTTCACCCGGGGTTTGATTGGTCCAGCTGTCTAAAATTTGATTGGATAACATGAAGCTCTACCTAGTCGTACTTGGCATGCGGTCATTTATGTCTAGATCACCACAAGAAGCCTCGTCTGTACGTGGATAAGGTGAATATTAGCTGGAGCCATAAAGTTTGCTATGTCTCAAAGACAATAACGCTACCCTCAAGAGCGAGCTGTTATTCATTGGCTTTCCAAAGGCGCGTGTATTATTCGCGTATTACTTCTCGTCCTCCTACTCCTCTGATCGGCTACCCGGTGACTTATGAGGTACCGGGTTTAATCCTCAGTCGGGTCGATGGATTTGCGCATTGCTGATATGACCCAATCAGGTCTGTTCGATAGTGCTTCCTAGATTTTTTAGCTCACGCCACATTTACCCGACAAATTCATCATCTCATAAAATTAAATCCTTCATTCCTCCTGCATATTACCACAGAGAATCGGTGATATTCAACTGACAAACTCTGGTTTCATGATTATTGGATGGGATTATAGAAACGTATTCACCTTTTCAATCCCAGGAAATCATTGAACACCAATCTCTATCGTACATGAACAAAATATGAACCCGGCCGGATTCGTGAACGGCAATCGGTTGCTAATCACCATCAGATTATTCACGTAATGCAAATTATTCATTTAAAATCTTTAGGCGCAAAGCAAGGAGGGCAACTTATCTCTAAACAGGATCGTTTTCAAGCAATGCACTGTTGACGATACCGGCTGGGTACACATTCTGTCAGCAGTTAGGATCGGAAACGCGTGAAATATCTAAATTCGGCTAGCCTCTAAGCGTGTTTCTCTAAATAGTTGTACAGGTGTTTACCAAACTCGTGCAACATCACCCTCATTTTGGAAATCCATTTCAGCTTGCAATATCATACTTATATATAGATGGCTATGAGTAAAGTGTAATTATTCCTGACTTTATCTCCAACATCTATGTTCTTGGTTCATTTCTATCACCATTTAACTGTGGGCGCCCTTGAGTGTCGCCATAAAATTTGCAGTAGTTCGAAAGTTACAGCTCTGATTTAGAAAATATTTTGGGCAAAGCAGCATGAGAGCTCATTCTTTTTAATAGATATAAGAGTTTCGATTAGGTTGAGCACACGTATTCTAAATTTCTATTCTTTTTTCACTCAGTGCACAGTAAACCAGCAAATTATTGAAAATATTCCAACTTAAATAAATTGCTAAATTATTAGGCTACAAACTGCTCACGCATTATCTCCAATACTGGAAGAACTGGAAACACAGTCTAAGAAAGACAGGTTGATCTTCTAAAGTTGACCTTGAGATTTGCCGCTCGTTGCATAAGCTTCCTGTAGTGTCACCATGCGTAGCAGCTGGGATTTTAATTTAATCGAAAACTTTTACCTGTATCAGAAACAGGGCTAAATTAGCTACCTTGCAACTGGTCGCCGGTGTTAAGGGTGTGTGGTATATTAGAGAAAACTTGGAAATTCTGTTTGGCAGTCAACTTGGTGGATTCCATGCTAAAGCGACTGCGTGCAGTGCTCAAAAATGAAGAGGAATAAATGGAACATGGACGAGATGAAAGTGCAATAACTCTGTGGCTTTAGGCATATCCGGAACGCATTGAAATAATTCTGTGATGTGAAAACCAGACTATATGAGCCTGGACCGAAAACAAATGGAATCGGTCACTGGATTCTCACATCACCTGTTCCAGCTACAGGGAAATCATAATTTGTTTCCTCTCACCTAATTGTCATGCTCAAAACAAGCACCGTCGAAATTGAAGCGTCTGGAAACAAACAATAAATGCCACCATGGTTGATAAACATTTCTCTCCTATTCTTAGAGAATATGCAAATCATCGTTAGGTAGTTATAGTCTCTTTTAAATTTTTGTTTTTAATTTTGAGAAAAAAGTTTATTGCTTCCTGGAAGCCAATTACCATCACATCCAGTTCAGAGACATGATGCCGGAAAATCTATCTATACCAGTATCATGTAAATCTCTGTTGTTTGAAATACTATTGCAAACCTATTGCCGAATTACGTTACTTTTCAGGTACAAATAGTGTACAGTCTGTATGACATCATCCGCGTATGATGGAAGCATCGCGTGAATCACGATAATGTCAAACGACGAGTGCTGGGGTCTGATAGTGTTCTGTTAGGCAAAACCACTTTATTGCATTGTCTTAGGTGATTGATGCACTTCCTACAAATGCCTGAGCAACAGTTGCCACATCGTGCACTATTCGCACACATCGGTCCGGGTTGGAAGA
>UZAN01047025.1:14943-27546 GCA_900618425.1 Echinostoma caproni
CCCCCCCCCCCCCACGCCCCGCCCCGCCCCATCTCCCTCTCTCGCTCCGCCCCCGGATTAGACTGAATACAAACTGGTCAAACTGTCAATTTTGGAGAGGTAGAAAGTGTGTACTGATAGGGGAGATGAGGGTAGAGAACTCTTCTGACTATCTAGCCTAAACCGATCCAAATTATCTAATCGAATAGGTTTGTGCTGAGATGGAAGCAAGTCAGTGGCCTCAAAACAGTTCCCCGTGATCAGACAATCGGATTGTGATCGAAAACGAAGCACAATCCGGATCGATTTGTCAATATTGAATAAAATACACTGAAATACCTTCAAACACAGGGCTGAATTTTTTTTTAAATTTTTTATTCAGTCTTTCCACATCCAATTTGGATTAGTCCCATTTGATTTTTTTTTTTGGTTTTGAAAACATAATTCGTTTGACAACAAGAATCTACCTTTCAAAATAAACATTTGGCCAAATTACCGGTTTTTTAGAAAAATGTTTTCGGATTGCTTGATTCTTCAATCGGTTGAGTGAGTTTCAGCGTCAGCGTGTTACAAACATTTCATTCACCGTCAATCCTCGTCTCTAATCCCATCTAATATGAACTCTGATCTACGAATTTTAACAAACCGATCAGGTCCCCTTCCCTTGGAAGGAATCGATGGTCGTCCCCAACTTTAGAAAGAACCGGTATAGTGACAGCGTCAATCATATGACTATAAGCTTTATCTCAATATCGTCAAGGTATTTGGGGTCCGATGGTATTTTATGCTGAAGGAGCTGACCCGCAAGGTACAGGCTGGGTAACGCGCTGGTCATGGATGCATCTATCAAATCGTCACCCTCCGACAGCTGCTAGAGCACCGTTATGCCTGCCACAGAATAACAATCATTGTGTTGTTGGATATCTGTATGAACTTGCACTCCATCTATGGGACCTCATTAAGGAACTGTTTGGTGAAGAATGGAGTACCTGGGAATTGTGAGTCAAGTTTCATTCCGACTTTTACCAGAGTCTGTCTATTTGTTTACAAACGCTTCACTATCAACCTTCGGTGACATCCACACCCGAGCTACAAGACCCGATTTTCAATACTTTGTCAATTATGTCACCGTCTTCAGTGAAATTCCACAAAACTATCCTATATCCCCATTTCTTTCCGGCTTTGTCAAAGAGGAGGTTGTGCAGAATGCTTTCTCCGGTCTAGCAAGCGGTGAAATCGAGCTCGTACAACAGAATAGTGTACTTAGAATAAGCTCGCTTCACACCACCTCCGATGGCTTGGATACGTATTACGTATGGATGCCGATCGTCTACCTCTCCGTACTCTCTTTGCACATGCCGGGCTTGGCTGGAAGAAGCGGCGCGATGGTGATCAGACCACGACATGATATAGAGGTATGCAGAAGCTAACTTCCGCTTTGGCTTCGGTCGGTTCAGCCCGATTTCCATATTGAGGCCCAAGAGATAGGAAGTTTCGCTGGTTACAGACGTTGAGAAATATGGTTCAGAATGAAAGTCACTGACACGAATGCCGTATGATCTGCTTGTGAAAATCCCATGCACCGAAAAATAACGATAAACTAAAACAAAACTAAAACCGAAATGTGTACATTGAAACACAAATAATTGTTGTTAGTCTTGTTATTTGCTACTATTCATTTCAAACATTTAGCCTCCATTTCACTCTGTTCTGTATCTTCCATCCTCTGTTAATAATAATGTTTTGGTATTGGCACAATGCTTCCCTGCTAGCAAGCAGCTGATATATATATATATATANAAGAGAGAGAGTTCTGGTCGATTGTGATGCACTGAAATATTTTCTTTATGATCAAATGGAGTTTCATTGTATTTATCACCTGTATAAATACCTTAGGTATGGACAATAATTTATATCTTGTCTAATGCGATCCACGTACTTACTAGGTTGCATAAGTGTCAATTTAACGTGCCTGACCTTCAGTGCCAAGATTAAATGATCTGAACATGAAAAACACAAACTTTATCAAGTGTGACAACGCAATATTTTCTAATAGGAATGACTCAAAAATTATCCCAAGTTATTTCCATAAACCCTTGCCACCTCGGATGTTTGTTATGAGGCATTTTTTATCCGACAGATAATCCATTATAGTAACGTTATTGAATAACCAAATGAAAATGTTTACAACCCGGGGAAATTACATTAAATAAGGTTTCATAATAATGATCTATGTTTGATATCTAACTCACTGAATTCGAGAAATATGAACACACAAGTGTTTCACAGGGACCTGTTTCTTCAGTTTCGATATATATATATATATATATATATATATAATCAGGAAAGATGAAAGTCAAAGTTGAGGAAGCACTTTGGAGATGCGGAAACCTTAAGGATTCATGAAAGTGATCTAATTTACAAGTTGTTGATTAAGCCATTCACATTTTTCAAGTGATGAATGATGATAATGATGATGATGATTTAGATGTTTATACGATGTACCGACAAAAAGAAATTTTATCATTATGCAATGTAAACCCAATTTGCAGCTCCGGGAGTGGATGGGAGAGGATCAAGTCTGGAAAGAATCATTTTAATGATTTCTGATGATATCCGGTGTTGTGGGTTAGATGCGCGTCTAATCTCAGCCAAATCGACGCTAGGGCCGATTTTTAGTATTACTAACCCACAACACCTGAATGATTTTCTCGAGACTTTTTCATTCCAAACTCACTGCCGGAGCTACAAATTAGGTTTGCATTGCATAGTTCACATCAGAAGTTCAATTATAAGAATGACCAGACAGAAGACGACTGGCTGGGCATAACTGACGAACGACAAGGACCGGGAACCCGAGCGTGTGTTTCTGGAGAATTTTGTCCGGTTANGTTATTCATATACTACTCATTATAGATTTTATCATGTTTAATACCATTTACCAACAGACATTTCAAATTGATCGATAGCTCGTACGGTTTGCCTCATGCACTTTTCTTCTTCCTCTCCTCGCCTACCCCACCCACCCCCTTGACAGTCAAGTCATCCAGTCACAGGACCGCATCCAATTCGAAGATACAGTTGGGCAGCGGAGTGTAACTGCGAGGACGAATCTGGCAATCGGTGATTTGGTAGCTCTGCCCACTGTGTGTGTGTGTGTGTGCAATGTGCATCACTTTGATCCGAGCTATTTTCGTCCTTGTAGTCCAAATTCCGTATGTGTAAACAATGCATGACTCACCCTCGGTTATCGGGACGTGAGATCAGGAGGCGAGGGCGGGGGGGGGTTTCGGGCATATAGAAGATCCACAGAACTCTGTAAATCATGACTCATTCGGGGCCAAATGCGTGTCATTTGAAATTGGCACCCACGGGAGCGAAATTGGTTCGACTGAACAAATTCGCCGTCTTGTCAGACGCTACGAATCAGGTGTGTGTGTGTCTATGGTTGTTTACAACAGGAAAAATGATTTGCCAGCAATGTCCGGAATATGGTTGTTTTGTTGTAATAGATCACCCCTTCTGCAGAATCATGTTCGCCAGGCCTAGATAACGGGGAATTTGTAGCATGAATTTGTTCTGGTTACCGTCAACACAAAGGAATTCTGGCAATGCTCTTGGTTTCTGGTAATATCAGATGAATTTCCGATTATTCCAGAAACAAATTCCATAAATTAATCACATGAACTCTGAAAGGGTTATCCACAGTTTGTAGAAAGATATATAAGCATTTTTTTGCTAAAATTGATACCCAGATTCGCAATGTACTATTCCTTTCTCAAGCGCCACACGAAAGCAGTTGCGTGTATTGTGAAAATATTATTAACGTTCTTTTCCATCTTTGTACAGCACACTTTGGTCAAGAGACCAGCTGAACAGCAAACTATAATTATAAGATTAGTTTATTCCATTGAATATCAAAGCACATCATTTGAACACATGCATCGTTCAAGGTCATCATAAGATACTTCTGAAGGTCGTTGTTCAAGCGGATCCCGGTACAATATTATGACGGTAAATGGCTAACGGAAAGAGTGAAAATACCTCATTCAGTATTCTTTTAAATTTATTCAACTTTATTTTATATTTCTATGTTTGTATATATACGTATGTATATCTAAATACAGGTATTCGCCAAGACCATGAGACACCCTGACTTTCATCGTATACGTTACTTCCAACACTTAGTGTTTCGAGCCTCTTTCACAGGATCGAATATTATATTGCCCCACATCAGACGTAATATATCTGTAATAATATCCACTTGTCTTTGCTTTTATGAGACGACTGTCAATAAAATGTAGGATTTTTCAATTTAGACGATGGTTGCTGGTGCATCAGTTGTAAATTAATTAAGGCCACACTAAAAAAAATCCCTAGAATTTATTTATCAAAGTGACCCATGGAGTTGATACAGGTATTTTGCCTTCATCTCGTCCATGTTCCATTTACCTTTCTTCAGTTTTGAACACTGGAGGCAGCCGCTTTTGCATCGAGTTCACCAATTGGACTACCCAACGGAGTTTGCCAGTTTCCTGTAATACATCCCACATTCTGGCCAATGATGCCCACTTTCGAGACAGCTTACTTATCCCCGTTTCCAACACAAAGAAACGTTTTCAATTACATTAAAAATAACCAACTGCTGGGAAGTAATTGAATGAACTCGACATTGGGCTTGACCCCTCTGGAAACCTCATAAATGTGAAAAAGCGCAACATTTACTTAGATTTCACCGTTTTCTACTACCAACTTTAACCTAGAAGATAAACTAACCTTCACTTGTGAAAAATATGACTTCCGCGGATGCATTTTGAGAGTGAAAGTTATGCGAAAATCTCCCTTATCAATGCAAGGAATTTCGCGAGATCCACATTCTTGTGTGTACACGAGATCAACATTTGGACGCTATGTATTTACTTCCCTTTCAATTGGTCAGGCGGAATGGATATTTACTGCTTTTGACAGGTTAAACGAAATTCCTCATAAACCTAGCTCAGTAGATCAGCTTTCACCGTATGCTGAGTTATTCGTTGGTCACCAGTGAGATAAACCTATTGGCAAATAGACGGGCGGAGCGATTTGAATTTGGGGGTAAAATCAATGTGTGCTTTGTTTTTTTGTTTTTTTTTATTTGGAGGGGGGAGGGAGTTTAATAACAGCCTCAGCTGCATTTCAAATTGAGCTAACATTTTTCAAACGGTAGAGGGAGGAGAAAACGATTAACCCGCCCAGACTATTATCCACATTGGTTGTGTACAATTTTTTCTCGGCAACAGTCAAATTCACCTATCGTTTTGCTTCGATGAGAAGGATGTCGAGGAAGGAGTGTTGTTCATCCTTTTCTTCTTCTCGTGTGAAGTTGATACCAGGCACCTGCCCGTTGATCATTTGGTGGATCTGAGCTACCATGGAAGCTCCGAGTATGCCGAATGTGTCATCCACATACCGTATCCACAGACGAGGTTGTGGAATTCCGAAGGCCTTGGCTTCGAAATGTTTTATAGCCGCATCCACAAGTAGGTCTGAGAGTGGGGAACCCATTTAAGTTCCTCGTATCTGCGGGTATATCTTCCCGTCAAATTGGAAATAGATTTCTATACAGAGTTCTACGAGTTTCACTATTCTGTTCACGGATAGTCTCGTTCCTAATTGTAAATGTTGGTCATTTTGCAAATAAGTGTCGAATACTTTCGATGACCATTTGCTTCGGTATATTAGTAAACAGTGGGGTCATATCGAAACAGACCATCGCTTCACTTGGTTCAATCATTAGTTGCTTGATGCGTTCTAGGACTGTCATGGAACTGTTCGCATCATTTTGGTTTGCAGATAGAGATGGGTGTAGAAGCTGGAAGAGGTACCTTGCCAGATTGTAGTTGGGTGCTGTTGTGGATGCGACAATGAGTGGTATTGGCACATGGGGTTTATGCACTTTCAGTAGTCCATAGAACCGTCATNNNNTCGGATCTTCTGTGGGTTTGACTCGTCTATATTCTTCATCTGTTAGTTTCTTGTTTTTCTTGAGAATCAACTCTGTTGCTTCACGGGATTCCTGTTGACCGGTTGATACGTCTATTTGTCATCGATGAGTTCCTTTATCTTTTCACTGTATTCTGTTTTGCCCAACAGTAAGTAGGATTGCATTGCCTTTATCTACCGGAAAGATGACATTATGCGTGTCGTGTTTCAGCGATCAGGTAGAACCAATTCAGGATCAAACTGAACCAGTGAATATTTGTCCATTCTGCTCGAAATATTGTGCAGTATTTCCTCGAATCGGAAACCGGTATTAACTTCAGCGCAAATATCTTAAATATTTTTGATCGAACCAACATATACTACTGATTCGGGGCGCAGTGTGTTAACATATACAACAACATATACAACTTCAATCAAAGTCAACCTTGAAATCAAGGTAATTTTTGTGCACAGCTTTAAATGTTCGTATTGTTCTTACTCTAATGAAGCAAACAGCGCTTAAAACCAATAGTTCCCGTTATCTAAGTGAGGAGGACAGCAACAGAATTACACGAGCACACACAATGTTAATTTCCTATGAATAAAAACAGTTCCATTCTCTTTGGTTACCTCTCAACTCCTCATGGTCTAGGCCAACCAATATTGACGAAAGGGGAATATCGATTGCATTCTGAACCATTCCATCTGCTGAGTATAAACGAATCAGGAAAATCAATGTTATAAAGACACACCAAGGCTTGTTTATTATTATTTTAAAAAAAATTACTTCAGTATAAATGCCGTTGCCCATACGACCCGTTACTTCACTTTCGATTAGACCTGTAAGCTTCATATTTGGCATTGCATGAAACGGTACCGCAGAAGGCAAATATATGTTGAACAGCACCGTTTATGAAAAAAAATCTAAATTTCTCCAGCGATAGTTGGATACTTGACAAAACGTTTCCATATGTTTACTGTTCAATTTCCAATTTTTTATATTTACGGATATCATTCGATAATCTACAAATCGTTGCTCGGTTTACGTTGTGTCGATATATTCAGAACCGAAACAAGCACCTCGATTCAACCACGGGGGACCATTCATTCGAACAAGCCCCCGACCAACTGGCATCCCTAATTCACAGTTTTCACTAGACTTGTCTGGCCGGCCAGATATAAGTACCACGTGCCCCACTGTCGTTTGTATTATTCTTACAAAGGATTAACACTATGGACAAAACAACATCACGCTACCCACCGAAACTCAATAAATATATTAAACAACTTCCAAAAAATAACCGCCGGTTAAATATTAAATAGAAAACAATGAAAATTCAATTAGAAACTGACTGCACATCTCCGTTAGCCCCCTCCCCAGTCACAATAATCTATCCTGATATATTCCTGAAAAGTGTAACCGATCTGGGCCCTCTGCACGAACAGAAATACACACAAGTAAAACTGAACTGAACAACTCCTTGTAGATTTCGCATGCATCTAGATGGCTTCATCGTACTCGGCCAACGAGTCTGTGTTGTCCGTTCAGACGTCATTGTTAAACGAGTGGTGTGTGTATGTGTGATCGGCAAGTATTCCACACACACACCAGTAGACTACAGAGCCGTCAATGAAACCTGGCGTCCGCAAAAACGTGATTGATGCAGATGTTTTTTCACTGCGAGAAACACGATGCTGCTCGATCATTCTCAGATATATTGGAAATAAAAACAATTTCTTTCTCTATTTATCGATGCATACCGTGTTTTTCAAAGTTTTATTTCGCAGACTGAAATTTCTTTTTTATGTCCAGATTGTGAAAAGTTCAGAGTAGCCTGGGTCGGATTCGTAGCTGAGCTGGTGGAGCGTGTACTGTGCAAAAGCGTAGGCGGCGTCCATGCGCGGGTTCGAATCCCAACGAGGCTACTGAACTTTTCACAATCTCGATACAGCGTGTTTGTTGATCGAAAATCTCTTATCCACTTCATTCCACAAACGTTGATAATGATTCTCTTCTGAATATGAAACCAGAAACCGACAAACAGCATATAATAACAATAATAATATATAACAGGACAGAACAGAACAAAGATCTAA
Organism: Echinostoma caproni; assembly: GCA_900618425.1. Lineage (NCBI taxonomy): Eukaryota > Metazoa > Platyhelminthes > Trematoda > Plagiorchiida > Echinostomatidae > Echinostoma > Echinostoma caproni. Next base: position 22,981 of record UZAN01047025.1, read on the forward strand.
ACTTTCGCACGCGGGTCGCTAACGTCAGCGTTTGCTATTTGTACCCCAAAAAAATGATCTTTTGGGACCAAGAACTGACCTAGTGCACAAAAAATACAATACCAACATGTACTCACATTCCAGAGATGAGCATCGTCAGTTTGTGCATTCAGGTACCATCAACCTTAGTTAGAAGTGGATGATAAATGTTTCGGTGTATTTGTTGTAGGTTCCAGGCAATTTTGTTTCTACTGCAATGTACGCACACACACTCATACCTCCAGTAATGCGTATCTAGATCAGCAACCAAATGTGTGTTATTATATAATTCATGCCAGACACGTGTAAACAAGGATGGGTTTGAGTGGACGATATGATCCGGTTCCGACACCATGGAATTACACACAAATTTTCGTTCGAATTCATTTAGGCATTTGTCAGTTTCGAATACCAATTCAATATAATATATCCTTCTGATCTTGTTATTTCTCTTCATGTCCTTGAAATCCATGATAGCTATCCTTGAAAAATCATGACTTCAACGTAGACAGAAATCAAGCTTTGCAGTACTTCAAAGCGATATAAACGATCATTTTTATCTGAACTTCAGTTGTTATGTTCCCGATGATTAGCAATGGGTGAAAATATCGATTGGAAAGGATACAGTTAATCCGCTTAGGGATTTGAGCCAAATAGCGTGCGATCGCATCGGACATGTAAGCGAATGCAAGAGGTAACGGTTTCCCTGTATGTATGTGTGTGTGTGTCCACGGAGACATCAGACAAGCAACATGGTCAAGAGTGGTTCCATTCTCACTATATGTGTTCAGTGCACCTTTTCGAAAAATCCCGATTATCAAACAGATGATTCGTTTTTGTCAGAACAGTTTTCAAGTCTCGCACGGGCATAGGTTACACCACTAACGATATGCTTTTCTGGATAACTGTATAAACTAACTGAGATCAATCGCCTGCTCAATATTCAGGTGCCTTCAAACAGTGGTAACCTAAACCTTACTGAAGTGATGTATGTAATTTGTGAATCTCACCGGATGCAAATTACGTTTGCGTTTATTCATGCAAATTTTCCGAAACCGGCAAACGCAAACAGGCTCGGGTATTTTTGTTTAAAACAAATTACTGAAACCCGGCAAATTGAAATATGTTGCAAAACGTGTTGCTTTTGGTGATCTATCAGCAAGGATAAGTAGAAGATACACGTGGGACTGACCTCCTCCCAGCCCCCGTGTGCGTTGTTTGAACAACAGTCAAGTCATTCCACCTCGAGTAGACTACAATGCAATGTTGACTTCCGAAGTGGGCCAATACTCCAATCCAGTGAACCGATCAGTCGATCAAGAAGGACACGATTTATGCACCTCCACCTCCACNCCCCCACCCCCCATCCCACACCCCACATTCCCCGGGTTGAGTTGAGCATTCGGAATTTCGGCTGAGTTTGGCAAAATGGCGGGATCCGGTTCCAAACTCCTCGGTCCGACGGGCAAGGGGGGGGGGGGTACTGAACGTTGCTCATCACACTGACACAAGTTCACGTTCGACGTATTTGAGAAGATTATCAGTCAGACAGATCAATTAATTTGAGAGTGAAAAAGATAACAGAGTGATGGAGGATTTGATTCTCATTCATAGAAGAAATTTGTCGTGTATAGAGCAAATGTAGGGTGAACTGAAAAGCTAAGAAGTTCAACTGGACAACTGTTTCGACCTAGCTGGGTCTCATCAGTAGCAGTATGTGAGTCCATCCATCCAACTGTGCATCGCAAACCCAGGACCTCACAGGTGGAACGCAAGCTTGGTATGGCCATTAGGCAGCTGATCAGATCGTTTTTCATTTTCCCTATCATCTTTCGTCTGAGCACTGCCCTCCGGGATTTGAACTCGGTTGGAAACTTTTACAACCTGTTACTATACACGACGAATTCCCTCTCTGGGGGAGAGAGAGAAAAAATACCTCAAAAACAAAATATGCCAACTGTAATAACCGTTGTATTTCGTTTCATTGTCCGTGTCAGAGATCTTACTGTTTCCGGCCAGAGTACATTGAACCTGATCACTCGTCAAAGCAGTAAGTAATGGTAGCCTCTGATAACTCGTCCATCTGTCATGCACCTCACACACAACACTCATACCAAACGAACCCCACTGAACTCCTTGACATTGATTTGCTTTCACGAATACATTAATTGAATTACTCCCCCGAGACAGTTTGTGCGAGTTGTTTGTTCAACCTCTTTTGGATCCCCCCAACTCTGACGTTCATCCGGGCACACACACGTATGTCTATCTGCGATTGTGTGTCACATGTCATCCAGATGACAAAGACGAACAGGCGAGTACAAATCAAACTGAAAACGGTACGAAAAGGAAGGCAGATTTCAAACCATGGAGTGTATAAAACATTTTCAGTCTGAATACTTGCTTTCACTGGCAAATCGTGCTGTCCGTTAGTGGATCAATTTTCAGCCCACCGTTTTAGCTGTCAATTGTTTACCTTCCCCCCAAACCACCTAACACTGAAGCCAGCTAGAATCACTGGACCGAATCTGTCTCACTCCTTTTTTCACATTACACATTACACTATCACACAACAGGCATACACGATTCCAAGTTGAAGTTATCATGTTCGGTATAGCTACTGTCGTTTTTAGGGATTCGAGATAAATGACAGCATTAAAGTGGTTCCAAAACTGATAAATTCCAAATAAATCCGAACAAAACATATGTGTTTTTCTCACACTATCGGTGAGTTATCATACCATACACTCAAGTGACTGGCATGAATTATACAGTAACAGACATTTGGTTGCTGAATCATATACGACTTAGTTAATCGTCTTGCTCGTCTGATTTCTCCACGCACACACACAAACCATAGCTTAGATAGTTATGATAGCATAGATATCTGATAAGATCGTTGGTTCGTTGGTTCAACTCCCTTTCCAATCGATGTTTTCACCCATTGCTAATCATCGGGAACACAACACACAGAAATGAAGTCCAAATCAAACTGATCATTTCTACCGTTTTGAAGTGTGTGTGTGTGTCGTGGGGAGGAGTTCGACTCACCACATATTCAACTAGCAAATAGAAAATTATTTACCCAATAAAATGAAAGAGAAATAAATATTTATTCAGTTTATCTCGTGGTATTAGTTTTCCCTCAGGCACATCCAGCTTGATAAAGACAGTGGCAGGATAGAGTACACAGTGCGGATTCTGTTCAGTGTGAATGTTGCTTGTTCAACTTGACTGATTACTGAGTGGATACGCGTTGAAATCGCATAGACATATGATCTACTTTCAGACAGGCAAGGATGAAACTGTATCGCTTTGCGCACCAAGAACAACAGGTGTGACTGCCTGCGTTGAATTCATGATTTTTCCTGCATAGCTATCATGGATTTTAAGGACATGAAGAGAAATAACAAGATCAGAAGGATATATTATATTGAATTGGTATTCAAAACTGATAAATGCCTAAATGAATTCGAACGAAAATTTGTGTGTAATTTCATGGTGTCGGAACCGGATCATATCGTCCACTCAAACCCATCCTTGTTTACACTTGTCTGGCACGAATGAATGTTTCAACCCACATTGGTTCGCTGAATGAGATACGGGTTGCTGCCGTTGCGAGTGCTGTGTGTGTGTGTGTGCATGACATTGGGGAAAAAGTTGTCTTTGAACTACAATCAAGAGCAGCAGCATGAGTCAACCGGAGTAAATTCACCAGATTGATTTGCGCAATATCAAATTCAAATTTAAAACGAGAAGCTGATCAGCCGAGACAACTATCGATATGTGTGCTATCAATTCACGCGGACAGATTTGGCGAACAGACAAGGAATCACTTTTTGGTTTTCAACGAAGTAAGTTATTGTTTTAGTAGACTGGTTTGTTGTGAAATCGAGGAATTGAGGAATCGCTGGGTAAATATATTTTTTTCTCCCTACTGAATTGGTCAGAGGGAGGGGACGGGGACGGGGACGAGGAGGAACAGTTTGTGAAGAATAAAATGATCTACAGTGCTGTTGGCGTTGAGTTTGAGCAATGAGCAACCATGGACCGCGTATACCAATCAATCGCGACAGGTTAAAATGCCAGATGATAATTTTGTGGAGGAACAACAATACTGACTTAGCCAAAACATTTCATGTTAATTCTGACAACTGACCGATACCAATTAGCACATCCGTTACTCCACGTGTTTTTTTGTAGTTCCTATCCGGTCGGATTGTCTCATGCTCGTCGTTCAAGCTACACACGTTGTTTCTGTTATCGATTACACGTTTTGGGGGTGCTTATTATGAAATCCTTGAAGCATCTGACCTACGGAGGCTAAGCGTTTTGAAGGTCAAAACGAGAGAGAAAAACTTCTCTGTCAATTCTCGTCTACAGATACCATTGTTGCACTTCTCCATGGTCTCAACACATCAGGAACAGGGTAATTTATTCTCTATTCCTCGCACAATACACTCGGAGTTACTGAGATGTCTGCGGTTAAGTGAGTTTATTTGTATCTGAATGCACCGGCGGACGATGTTCATCTATGCATGTGAATGC
>UZAN01047027.1:0-17163 GCA_900618425.1 Echinostoma caproni
AGTTCCGTTCTCACAGGACTGTTGCTAGTCGAAGGTCCAGGTTTGTCTGTTGTCGGCGAGTTTCCTTGCATTCCAACATATGATAATAATAACAATAATATATATTTCACAAAACACATGAAGCATGCACAAGGCATGAGCATATGCGGACAGGTACGTTTAAATTCGGTTGTGTTCCTTGCTGCTTTGAATATAGAAAGTTTTTCAGTGTGTATTCGTCAATAAATTGTCCATAACAATTAACTGACCCCCGTGAAAATATCAGCAATGTATCATTTTTGAATCTTTAACAGCAGAGGTTGAGTCAGAGGTTTAGTCCCGGCTAGGAAGTCCAGAGTTGGTGGTATCTGTGCCTCAACCAGTGCTCAGACCTACCCACTATAGAAGAGGGTGCAAAAACCGCACGGTCCTGTACCTTCAAGAAAGGTAAACCTGCTCAGCAGGGAGTTAGACATCCTGTCTGACAGGGGGATGAGAAACTGCAACAGAACAGTGCTCGTTCTCAACAAGGAGGCTATATTCAGGGAATCGAAAATGTGAAGGGAAATGGATCGGAGGAGGGCGGTGGATATCCTGTGGCTGGCAGAATTAAATACCCTAAGTGTCCTCAAAAGAGTGCACATGGTGGGAGTGTGAAAGAACCCTGGGCCGGAGAGGTAAATTTCAGCAAGGCCGATTCTCATAATAATAATACTAATGTATATTTCACGAAACCCGCGAAGCATGCACAAGGCATGATCATAGAGTTCAACAATCCGGGTATGCGAGATCTGCCCCTCACGAGGGCCGGTTGGCTAGGAAATCGTACGCAGGGACGATTTACGATCGGCCCCAACCAACCAAGGCAGCTCTTCGGGCCCCAGAATCGAGCGAAGCCCCAACAGCAGTTATCTGCAAAAAAGCGAGTAACGGGTCTTTGCAGGTCTGACCCCGTGGTCAATAAAGCGGTCGTCGTATTTGCGGACACATTGGAAGAAGATAAGTGGCAGAGTTGCCTTCAATCTTGAGTAGTAAGTGACACAGTAGGTCGGCACGGGGACACCACCTGTGCAACTAGCACGTCCTCGAAGAGGACATCAGAGTCCGGGGGACAGGATTGCACAATAAGATGTGCAACTCCACATGAGGAGGTTGATGTAGAGACCCCAAAAAACGTGGGTTCTTCTCAGGTCCTCTGTCTGAGGAGAAATTCGAAATAGAGAAACTATGGGAGAAGATGACACTGTACAAATGCTTGCAGTGACAAAAAGAATTGTGCCGAGGTTCTGATGGCAGCGGAGACCCATAAGGCTACCGCTTTAGCCATAACAGAAACCTGGAACTCAGAGAGTGATCCAAACCCTAGTATAAATCAAGAAAACTTTGTTACCTACAGAACGGATAGGGGTAGCTTGCTTTTGGGCTTCTCCTGTACGGAGGATTATGTTGTACATTTCATCATGCCTATGCATGCCTCACGGGGCTCCGTGGAATATACACTTATTATTATTATCACAAAGGGAAGGAGTAGCCATGCTGCTAAGATCCCACTTGGACTCAGTAGAATCGAATACTAAGGTTTCTACTTTCAATGTGCAGCTAGTTGTAGTTGATCTTATCATAAATAGCAGAAAAGTATCCATTGCCTCTATATAAAGGGGTCTTAGAGTCACACAACCGGAGGACCAACCGACTATCCAGGCATTAGACAACCTAGCTGAAAATTCAGTCAGGCTGGTAGTTATGGGCGACGTCAACCTTAGGTATGTTGACTGGGAGCTCGGAAGGTGTCCAGGAGGTCCACGCGAAAGCTATCTCGAATGGATTCAGTCCCGGGCACTTTATCAGCACGTGAAGGAGAACACTAGGTATCGGGAAGACCAACATCCATCGCTGCTGGACCTTATCATCAGAGCGCGCGATTTGAAATGAACGTGAGTTTCTAGGATTTTGTTAACGCTTTAATTTCCATTTTCAATTCTCACCGAATTCCATTTACCCTACACTTTTGCCCCATAAGTCACGTCTCTAGATCTTTTTGCTGAATCGGATACCCTACCGCACGTTTTATTGTTAAGCGCGTTCTCAACGTTTTCTCCCTTAGCGGTCGGTTTACCATCATTGCCCTCTTTTTAACACTAAACATTCCAAACGAGCCATCCTTGACACTTTGACTGCGTTACACCACTATCAGCGACTAAAACGTTATCGCTGCGAATCCCGACAGAATCTCGTTGCTAGCTCCCTCTTACTTTATTCGGCGGGCCTCTACAAAACGGCCCCCTGGCGTAACTTTCTGTTTTGGAATTTTTGAAAGCTTTTTAGCGTTTCATGATTCCTCAATGGTTTATGATTGAGTTTATTATATATAGACGACTGTATGCAGTTCAAATCAAAAGCTGATTTTTGAGGGGTTCGTTTTAATTCATGACCTTGAAGCCATATCTGGTGGCTTCCGGTTACGAAAACTACTCTGTAGTTTTTAAGGTTTGTCTGCTCTGGACTACATGCAGGACAGAAAGTTGATCCCATCATCCCGTACGTGATTTTGTGGACATGGGATGAACTTACGGAAGTTCTCGGATTGCAGCGATGGCTTCGTTTTTTGATGCACTAGATGCAAGTAACGTCGTCGTATTCTGCGTGACACATTTTTTGAGTGTTACAATCCTCCGTTGGATTCTTTGTTGGGAATAATTCTTTATTTTATTATGGAAGAACCGGTTACTCGTGCTGCGATAATGACAAACGTTTCCGATGAGACTGCCATACAGTGGTACACGTTTTGTAGAGATATTTGTTCATCGATGCTATGCTCTCTCACCGCACAATGGGGCGGTGTCGGTGTTATTGTGGAAGTCTACGAAACGGTTGTGAGTCGCAACAAGTATCATGGAGGGAGGCCGCGTCCAATGGTGTGGGTCTTTGGGATGTATGACCGGTCCCTGAAGAAGGGTTATTTTCAACGTGTGGATGATCGTTCAGCGGCCACCCTGAAGGTTGTATGATTCAGCGATCGCAAGGGAACTGCGGTCGCGAAGTTCTCGGTATGAGACTAACGATATGAAGCTGCTGTGAGAACATTGCACTGCTTCTATGCCCACGTTGACTGGGCCAGGTGAACTGACGACTTTTGTAGACCGTCTTCTGTGTTTGTGTTTGAGTGGGGACATGGAAGGAGATAGATGTTATGTCTATTCGCACATGGTCCGATTTGATTCGGCTGGTCTCTGTGCGGTCGGGCCACTGAGATCCGGTGTCCGTTACATGTCCCTTCCGCGCATGAGAAGCGACGAGACACGACGGGATTGGACGGGACGTGACGCGACGCGACCCGACGCGATCGATCATAGGTGTTGTGCTCAGCTATGCATTGATCAATCACTTGTTCTTGTCATCTCATGGTTGTGTTTCTGTGTGTCCGTTTGCGTGTATGTGAGAATTATTCAGAAGTAGGTCGCTCTGGGGACCATTACATATTCGGATGAATGGGCGGCCTAGGGATCACTGGCATCGCTGGGTTTTTGCACCGCACGGTTGACCATTCGCGTGGATTTATAAATCCGTATACCGGTGTGCATACAAACAACGCGAAGGCCTTTTGGAGCCGTAAATAGCGGAGAATAAAAACTGTTTATTGCTCCATTGGAGATATGATATGGCAACATTTTGACGAAGTAAGATACCGCATGTGGTATGACTATTCCCTGCAGCACTCTTCAGATGATTTCCAGACATTCTTAGCTCATATTAGTCAACTTTACCCTTATTAATATACCTATTTTTGTTTTTATTATTTATTATTATTATTAATGAGATTCCAGTACACAGCACACATTCATTACATTGCTTTCATTTCAATACTTCTTATAAGTGGCGTGAATTTAAACAGAAAATATCCCTTGGACAGATCCGCCCTTTGTTCTAACAGCATGCCGCGCCTCACTGCAGAGCGCTCAAAACCTCAGGCTAACAGACGTGCGCCCTGATACAGCCCTTCCTCTGCTCCTCTTAACAATTGCTCCGCTCCCCTAGTTGACTTGTACAGTGAAGCTTTCAAAATAACCTCTAAGATTGACAGTAGTATCGCTAACCTTACCAATTGACTGAAGTCGCTAGAACTAAAAGCCTCAACTCTAGCTTCACTGATCCTCCTAATGGATCAATCTTTGGGTAATCTTACCAACTCAGGGATGTTGCCCAATTCCATCGCCTCTGAAATCTGCAAACGCATCTTGAACTCAAAAAATGCATTTGTCTTTATTGTCCCAGATAAAATTCCCCTGGTTCAAATAAAGAATATCATCTAAAAAGCTTCAAACATAGACAACTACCCTTGCAACTGCATTTGACTTCGTAAAATATCCCAGCGGAACTCCTGTCTCCTTCTTCTCCAATTCCCCAACGAATTATTAGCCAAGGAATTCATATCTAGCGACACGCCATTGGCAAACATGCCATCTTTAAAACCATAAAAAATTCACTGAATGAGCCTTCACTCGAAAAAGCTATCAGGATTCCCACCAGTGGAATATTGAAGGTGCAGAGAGGCTCCACTTTGCTGTATTCTAGCTTTCCCCCTAATAATCCCACCTGTTCCCTCCTCCGCCGAAATCCCTTGGCCCCAAATGTTGATCTTGATGCTCTTTCCTCAACCTCCGTTACGCCCCTTCTACCCAAGCGACCGAACATCTCACGCTCTAGCCTTGAATTCACTCCCCGTTCTGTTGGCTTCTTCTCCCCTCTTCTTCCACAGATAAAAACCTTTCGGCCTCAAATGAAGAAGTCGTTCAGCCTGACTGCTTTACATAAACAAACGCCCTTATCCATCCCAGAAAAGCTTCATAGTGCAGACAAACCACCTTGGTCCTACTAAAATCACTAATTCTTATCCCCCTGTCCTGGCTTAAAACATGATGCCAAACCCCTAGAACCCTGCAGAAACCTTTCCCCAGTCGCATCCACTTGCATTGCACAAACGTTCATAATACCCATCAGCGGGCAGAGCCCACACCATAAACCTAGTACTCTTTGAATTTACCTTGACTCAACTAGATTCATTTTACCACCTATTTCTAATCGTACACTGCATGCTTCTCTTTACCCACCCCCGAAGTCAGCAACTAACCTACATTGCTTACCCAACATCTATAGCTCCGCACCCCACCCTTCTCGGTTCGTGTTCTCTCGCGGCTTCATCCATAGCCTTCCTCCTGTGCAGCTCGACCCTGTCCTTAATTATAACGCAACACCCCTAAACCAGAACGTTACTGCCCCTATACCTCGGTTCAACCTCAACTCCAACCACTTGACTTAAGACTTTCTACCACCCACAATTCCCCCAATACCCTCCTTTACGCGCGCAACCTTTTTCTGGCCATATCCTGTCCTTTCCTTCACCACCTAACTCTTACCCGTGCATTTCAGCTCCCTTACCCTCTTCTAGTGATACGCGCACCAACTGCTACAACAACAGCTAACCATCTGTACAAACTGCTCACGCCAGTTCTTTTACTTACTCCCCGGCTTTATATTGACGCCGTTCACACAATAATTAGCATATCAACCCACCAACATCACATACACTTTCTAATCACCCCATCTCAATTGAAGCCTGCAGTTTTTCTTGTTAATGAACTTTCGCTCCATTGTAAACGAATTTGAACCCTTAAAAAGTATAGCGTACTCCGGCTCTTTCCACATTATTTTGGTTACTGAAGCGTGGCTGCATGACGATTCTTCTACAGACTGTGTCTCTTTGATCGGATACCAACTCTTTAGTAAAAACCGCTGTAATCGCCGCGGTGGTGGATGCCTAGTATATGTCCCACCCAAACCCAGACCGGAAAATATCCAAACTGAAGAAGAGGAGAAATAAAGTCAACAGTCACTCTATATCTCGCCTGAACCTTCCTGGAAAAGTTGCCCTCACCTCCCCACAGGAAATATGTGAAGCCCTAAATTCCGTCTTTACCTCCTCGTTCACCAACGATTCAGTTCTCGCAACCACCAGCATCCCATAGTCCACATCTGAATCTCTAAATGTCGTTTGCTTTACCACCAGAGATAGTGTGCTTTTTCAATGAATCTAAGCCTTCATCCGGACCTGGACCTGATGGACTACCCCCAAGTAGTTTACCGTTTTGGGGACCTGATATGCTCGTCATCCTCTTAAAACTATTTAACCTGTCTCTGATTGGTGGAATTGCACCATCTCAATGGAGGCGATCTACCATTATCCCACCATACAAAAACGGGCCCATTGAAGATCCAAAAACTTACCATTCCATCAATCACTTACCCATTATCTCCAGAATAATGAAAAAGATTATTAAACAGCAGCTCTCTGTCTATCTTCTTACCGCAGACTTACTTAGCAAGAGCCAACATGGATTCCTAAAATTTTGCTCTTGTCAGAGAGCCCAATTCGAACCTTCTGAACCTTCTGACTAAAACCATGGACACTAGCAAGGCTTACATAGTATTATATCTCGATATGTCCAAAGCCTTTGACAGAGTCTCCCACCTACGACTCACTGCCAACGCCCGATTTTACGGGATAGGTGACTCGCTCCTCTCATGGCTGTCTCCTTACTTATCAGATCGGTCCCAGGTAGTTTCGACTGATAAGTTCTCCTCCCAACCCAAACCCGTTACCAGTGGCGTAAAACAAGGTAGCGTATTGGGCCCCTTATTATTCCTTATGCATATAAGTGATATTTCCAAAGCCATTCGTTCTGGGACCTGCTTCCTTTTTGCAGGTGACATTAAAGTTTTTTAACACATCAGGACCAAACGATGTTAGGAGTGTATCGAAAAATCGATGCGCCATGTGTTGTTTTATTGTGAAAGTTATAGAGTTAATAATACAGCGATGTCGGTAGAGAATTATATTCGCCGACGTTTCGGTTACCNGGTAACCGAAACGTCGGCGAATATAATTCTCTACCGACATCGCTGTGTTATTAACTCTATAACTTTCACAATGACATTAAAGTTGTTTACTTCTTCCCACCTAATAAGTCAATACAGGCCCTGGACGAAATTCGATCAGCTCTTCTGGCGCTCGATCGTTGGTATTCCACGTGGCAAATGACTTTCTCTGCAAAGAAGTCAAATTTATTAACCTATCGATGCCAAGTGCCCCCAGGTTCCCTTGCCAATATTGGAACCCCTATTGCTCATTCATCTTCTGTTCGTGACCTTGGACTAAATTACTCCTGTACCCTTAACTTTCTGAAGCATTGCGCTCTGCAAGTAGCCGAGGCCAAACGAACAATAAACCTATTTTTTAGGGGTTTTAGCATACGCGAGAGCATAGTCACCTTACACAAATCCCATACATGGCCATTGTTAGAGTTCTCCTCCATGGCATGCTCCAGCTTGAGAAAGATTGATAGAGTAGCCATCGAGAATGTCCAGCGAAGAATCACCAAACAAATCCTTGGCTGGTCCACTGTGTTAGGCTACATGGAAATGTGTTTCCCTTTGAAGCTCGAAGCGCTATGGTTACATCGTGCTAAATTCAATATTTGTCTGCTGCACAGTTTCGTGTATGGGAAAGCCCATTCCATAGACGGAATCCGTTTCAAAATTAATCGGCCATACTCTATTCGAAACCACATTAACGTTCTTCTTATAAAAAAGACAGAAGTAATACCAGGAGAAATATTTTCCTAGTAATCTATTCCTGCCTATGGAATAAAATTCCAGTCAAGATAAGACAAACAACGTCTAGTAACAGATTCAGAAATCAAATTCGCGAAGTTCCTAATGCCACCAAAATCATCGAACTTCACAACAAAACATATCACATCCATAATGTTTGAAAACGGGCTAGACTTTTAAATCCTAACATCCCTGAGCAGCTAATTTGACTGTCCTTATACACACAGCACTTCCCGAGTCTCAAATCTCGAGAAGTGGAGCAAACCCCACTCAGTAAAAACTTGATAAAAGTTATGTCACCTAACCACAACCAAACCTGTACCCTAATCCCATGCATCCATTTGATGATCCTTCACAAATGGCATCCTGACTTAACCTCTCGTCATGTATAGTACACCGCTTGAATTAAAATCTTCTCATTATAGTTTAATCTTGTTGTGTTGAAACCTCTGATTCACTTGATCTCTTTATCTTTTTGACTTCCATCTTTTGTGCACACTTACCTTTTAAACATATATATATATACTTTCGGGCACTTACGCTTTCCGCATATTCTTTCGTAACATGCTGTTCCCCTCATCCCTTCTCAGGTGGGTAATAACCCGTGTTACCGAGTTTCGCCTTTTTCTTCCAGATTCGGTTAGCTTGGGCCTGCCGAAGGCTTAAGCACTACATCCACAATGGACAATTTGGTTCCGGCAATGTTTGTTGGGCGCGGTTATATCCACCGTTTTTGACTACTTGCGTCCCCATTCCGGATCAGGTTGAGGATCACACCCACTGCCTCACCTACAAGGTGTTTTAAGGTTGAGTGTGATGGTTTTTGAAAGCTTGTACACAATATTTTTCTAATTCCATTATTTTCATTTTTTATCTCTTCTTTCTCTTTTATTAACTCAACATTTAACAGTTGTTTTAACCGGTCTTCTCATTACANAGGTTCACGATGGTCATAGAAGGCATGAGGGGTGTTGCATATAGTGAGAGACTATGACGGTTTCGTAAGTCGCCAATATGTATTGATGTATGCCTATAATGGAAACGAAATTTCAACTGTCTTTCAACTGTTTTCCTACATTCTGGAAATTTGGTCAGTCGGGGTCGAGACATTGCAATTCGTATTGAACGTTGTTCGGATTGCCGTTACATTGGGTGTCTAACGTGTAGTCAGTCCCATATCAAAGCGATCAACGCCTCAGTAATATAAATAAAAACCAACCAATCCGTTAACGGTAAAGCCCCGAAGCCCATTGTTCCGTGATTACAGAAGTCCTTCTAACTGTATCGACATCTGAAGCAGTTTATTTATAAGTCATCTTTGGTCTGTTCTTGAATTACTGTACTCTCTTTCAGTTCGATTGCAGCTCTGCCTATGAACTTATGAATCTTTCTTCTTTGCTATTCTCTTTCTGTTCCTTGAGCTCGTTTCCACGCATTTTCTTCCTAGCGGATATTCCAACTCCCAATTTTTTGTCTTACCAGTACATTTCATAAGAAGACCGTTCACAATTGATGTGCATTACATAATAGACCACCCTCAATACTCCATTTTATGACCTTGTCCGCTTTGTGTTTCGTTTTCAACGCTAGGCACATTTACGATATTTTACGTACCTGTTTGAAAATTACTTTCTTACACGCTTTGCACTATTACCTTCTTTCTCCATTGTTCATTTTTCACATTGTTTTACATTTTGAATATGCGCGCTAGCATGCTTCGCGAAATAAACCATTATTATTATTATTAGGAAGGACAAAGTCTAGGATATCTCCATCCTTTAGGTGAAAGTGATCATCTTCTTATCAAGATGACATTTCAGTTGAAACTGCCCAGAATCCGTGAGGAATGTGTAGGAACTTTGGGAGAATTCACGTGAATCTACTCCGAGCTAAGACAGCTCAAATAAGTTGGCACAGTTCGGAGCAGCAAGCTGATGTTGAGGAACGTTGGAGTATAATAAAAAGTCACCTGGTAAACCTCCAAGATGAGTTTCCTCCCTTAACCCACAGTAGTTCAAGAAAGAAACCGCCACGGTGGCACGCTGCTGTAGATAGAGCTATTAAGCCTAAAAAATCGAAGCTCAAAAGCTTTTCGAGCCTCAGGTTCCTATGTGGCTTGGAGACAGTACACGTGGCAACGTAACGAATCAATTTTGATCATCAGAAACGTAGGAGACCACGAGGGTCCCAATATAAGGAACTCGACAATTGGAAGGTAGGACCGTCATCGATGACCGATGAAAGGTAGACGCCCTCTGCACATACTTCAGTAGAGTGTCCAGAGTAGAGCACGGCGACCTGGCACTACCAGATCTTGGCTTTCCCAACAAAGGGAATAGAGAATACTTATGTGTCATTAGAAGCAGATCATCAGATATTAGCTGAGCAGAACGTAAGTTAGTCTCCAGAGCCCGATAGAATCCACTTGGCAGTCGTCAAGCCGATCGCGGAGATAGTAGCGAAACCGCTAAGAGAGTTATACCAAGCCATCCTAGATCAGGGCAAGCCACCGAGGAACTAGAAAACAGCTGCAGTTGTTGCCATTCACACCGAAGGGCGCAATCCCAAATTAGAAATTGCAGAACGGTCAGCCTAACGAGTATAATATGCAAATGCCTATAAAGGATAGTGAGGACGCACATTGAACAGCATTTACTCCGAAACTCGCTACTTACTGATCAACAGCACGGGTTTACCAAGGACAGACCATGCGTATCTAAATTAACTTATTGAGATGAGGCAACCTCGAGGTTGGATGAGGGCAAAGCTGTGAAAGTCTGTTATTTAGTCTTTTTCGAAGCCTTTGATACTGTCAACCACAATATGCTGTTAGCTAAGCTCAAACACAAGGAATAGACGGGAAGATACATAACTGGATCAGGGAACTCTTGATCTATCGCATTTTTAAGTGAGAATTGAAGAAATAGTATCAGCTCAAGCCATGCGCAAAATGGGTTCAGTGCTTGGTCCCTTACTGCTTCTCATTTTTATGGTTGCCATCCTACGTTCGCCATGCTTGATCTTTGCAGATGAAGTCAAGATAGTGGGATCAGCTAATCAGCTGCAGGATGACCTTCGTAAAGCAACAGAATGGACAACAATATGGGATCTCCCACGGACTGCAGGAAACGGAACACAAAGTGGACAAGGTCACAAACTTGTATGCGATGGGTAGAGGAATGCACTAAATAAGCGTGTCAATGGAAATTAAAGAAGGAGTAAACCTTGTATCGAGGATATTCGACGTGCGGCAATAATAGGAGAAAATACGAAGAGACGGTCTGTGAAACAAAGAACGGGAGGATATGGAAACACGCGGATAGGAATGAATGGGAAGAAAGAGTACAGCGAGCTTATACCTTCGTCAAAGTACATGCTTCTCTGTATGCTGCAACACTGCTTGCTTCTGAGGACACATTCATTGGGTTCGGGGCTTCGATTGGTCATGAAATAATTCAGGTTATTTAGGCGTTGGTCGCTTTCATGTGGGACTGACTACACGCTAGACACCCAACCTTAAAACACCTTGAAGGTGAGGCAGGTGATGTGATCCTCAACCTGGTCCGGAATTCGGACGCATGTAGTCAAAACGGTGGAGACAGCCGTGCCCAACAACCATTGTCGGAGCGAAATTGTCCATTGTGTGTGTAGACCTGAAGCCTTCGACAGGTCCAAGCCAACCGAATCTGGAACAAAAAGGCGATGCTTAACAGTCTGGGGTAATACCCACTTGAAAAGAGGTGAGGGGAACAAAGCACGTCACGGAACAATATGCAGAGTGAAATACTGCAATTATCTATACATACACGCATAGGCATACTTAAATATAAAGAATGAAAGCGAAACGAGAAACGATTAAATAGGAATGGAGATGCCATTCACTATTTCGAAGCTTCCAACGTTCCATCAAGATTACGAAAACAGGTGACACGGTCTGTTGGGTTAACATATTCTGAAGTGTTGGGTGTGGGGATACCATGATGGAAGAACTGAGTGACTGTACTCGAGAAAGTAATCACCGATAAGCTCTATTCCACTGATATAGTTTTGAGGCTGTATCAGTGTACTGAAATATGATTGAGACGTGCATCTCACCACCGCTACCTGGTTAGCGTGTGTCACGGATAGATGAGAACAGACAGAACACGGTCAGTTAGGATGCTACAGAATGATAGTTTTTGGTGTTTATACTTGTGGAAGTATTCACCATGAAGTAACATATTACTCCAATCAAACTAATTAACTCTATCAGTGTACTAATAATAAGTCGTGAATATGAACGTGTACACAGCAGCTTGGCTAGCAAGCATCACGGAAAATTGGGAGGAGAAATTAAGAAGTGTGAATTTATCGTGATGGAAGAGCTGAGTGACTACACTCGAGAAAATATTCATCCCGCCGTCCTTAAACCCCTTGCGGCGATCGCGGCGGGACCTCTCACGGAGCTGTTCAATTGGTCACTCCGTACTGCGCAGTTGATCAGAGCTTGGATCACGGCAATAGTTGTCCACATTCACGAAGGGGCAAAAGAGAACAAATGGTGTATTTAGAAGGTACAATGTTTAGCAACTAAAATGGTAGCAGGCCGGAAAGTATACCGGAGAGGGAAACCTCCAACCACTGAGGGATCTAGACTTGTTCTCCCTGGCCCGCAGAAGACTGCTGAGCGACCTTATGGAGACACTTAATATTTTCAGAGGGCTTTCGGGTCTAATGTTCGAAAACCTATTCTCGTCTGTTCCTGCCAAGGGCACGAGAGGGCATTAATTTAGATTAGAAAGACGTCATTGTAAAGCAAATCTGCGAGCTAGGCTCCTCACAAACAAAGTTACATCACTGTGTAATAAATTTTCTAACGCAGTAGTTAACTGTAATAGTGTTAAAACATTCAAGAGATGGGTGGATGAATGCTGGGCAGTGGTATTTTCCGAAGTTGAATGCTGAAAGTTATGCGTTGGGCTTTACTTTCCAAAACATTGTAAGAGATCTGATGCTGACTCAAAATTTTGGAAGCCAAAGAAACCGCCGACAACACAAGGAACTGTACGCATGATTGGTAAAAATCACAATTCGTCCTGTAAGAAATGAACTTGGAATGCGCCCGCGCGGTTTGAATATTGGACGTGGTTTGTTTCGCATCTTCTTTTGTATGGTAACTCCTTGATTTACCCCAATTTTTTACAGAGGGACAGGGAACTCCGACACTCAGTCACCAGCCTGCTGCGGATGGCAAATATCCTCGACCACGCTTTTCTCAAAAGGGTATTAGACTGGGTAGATAGGTCGGAGAAACGGACACTAGCCAGGGGGCGGCAAGACCAGTGCTGGTTGAGTTTGGGACGCTTTCCTGATAGCGTCGGAAAGGGTGAGGAAGACGACTTCCGGTTGGATCATAATTGAACCCGATCGCTTAACTATGGGGAGAGGAGAATTTAGAAAGGCATCCTCTTAAAAGGAGACATCGCTAGTTGGCCAGTGGAAGTCGCCAAAGTTAGCAATCGAAGGAATGCAACGCAAGCTCACGCAGACTAGCGACGCGACAGCTCTAGAAACGTATACCAGTATTGCCGGGTGTAGCCTCGGAAATTTATTAAGTCCGGTGTTGAGAATGATCACCTCATCTCCGATAACAAGCATAATGCCACTAAGAGAGTTGGGAAGCACCCAAGCGAGCTATCCGCAAACCACCACTTACGGGGATCTCCAAAGCACGGACTCAGACCTCGGGGGAGAGACCCAAGGGACTGCCAGTAAAAGTACAGGGAACGGAACACAAACTTGGGCCGAAATACAAGAAAGGCCTGTAACAAATGGGCAGACCTAAAATCAGAGGCCTTGGGTGCATGGCCATAACAGAGACATTGCTAAAGCTAGAAGAGAGTATCAGCACGTACATTTCGCAGGAGTACTGTCCCTATGGAACTGACAGAGGAGACGGGAGAATAGGAGCGGTAGACCTAGTGCTAATGGCATAGTACCTCGAGTAGCCGGCCAGAATCACACTAAACTCTCCGTGTATCCAAGGTGTCTCGTGCAAGGCCAAAAGTGGAAGCGGGTGGGTCAAATTCGTTTGCGTACAAAGAAGCTCATCAACAAGTGTGGATGATGACGCTGCCTTCCTGGATCTACTGGAAAACGTAGGCGAAGCAGTGGATAACATAGTCATAATGGGGGGCTTTAGCGCACCAGAAGTAAACCACCAGGAGGAAAAAGCTCCTCCAACATCCTTCGGGGAACGCCTGATTGCATTTCTACGGGATCGAGACTTAATTCAGCATGTACTGCAGCCCACGAGATGTAGAACCAGATGCCCAGCAGGACTGCTTAACTTGATCATAACCAAGTGCCTAAATAATGTAATAAATCTGAAAGTGAGAGCGCCAATAGGATGCAGCGACCATCTAGTAATACGCTCTGATGTACCCTCTACGCCGGACAACCCAACAGATAAGACACGCAGGTCCTTGAAAATAATGAACATTCAAGAGCTGTTGGACAGAGCCGCCACCTTAAGAGGGGGGTGGGGGAAGCAGAAACACAGTTGAAAAACTGTGGGGAGTTATAAATTTCAACCTTACTGAAATTACGCAGGAATTCGCTCCACTGCGGAAAATCAGAAGACACGGAGCCCCCCGTGGTGAACGAGTGAATTGAACAAGGCCCAACGACGGAATTATGCTGTATGGGCACGTTTCAGAGGAACAGGAGGCCATATTAGGCTTCTGCAGTATATAATGGCTACCGAAGGTGCGCTGAGGGTCCAGCGAGCATGTCAGATGAAGTTTGAAGTGTCTCGCACTTAGGGTCAAAACCTACTTGAAGGCGTACTGCAACTACGTCCAGTCTAAAGCGGCTTTGAGGTCAGCAGTGGGCTGAGTGCCAGAAAAGAACGGACAACACGCTCAGGGTGACACTGAGAAAGTGGAGATCCTGAAAAGTTTCTTTGAGGAAGCGCATCAGTCGGATGGGGGCTCTACATCAGTTCTCCTAACTGTCCGGGTTCCGTAGATGGAAAGCCACTCTTTCACCCGGAGGACATACAGGTATTGTTAAGGGGATTACGGAGGCACAAGTCTGGAGGGTCCAAGGGCATCTATCTGCCGATTATGGAGCCTCTAGCAATTTTCTTCAATGACCCACTTGCGAGGCTATACAGTCTGTTACCTGGGAGTGCAACGGTGCCAGGAAATTGGAAAGTGGCTGAAGTGGTCCCCATAAATAAAGAGGACTGCACCGAGGAACCGACAAACTACAGACCGGTCAGCACCTAGTAACTCGCAATTTACTATCGGTCAAGCAACATGGCTTTGTTAAAGGGAAGTCTCGTTAGACGAACCTACTAGCATTTCTTGATGAGGTTGCGGGCAGGCTAGATAGAGGATATGGAGTCGAAGTATGCTACCTTGACTTTCAGAAAGCATTCGACTCTGTCAACCATTGTCAAAAGCAACAAGACCTAGATCGCTTTTAAAAGTGGGCGAAGGAATGGGAGCTACTACTGAGCACCAATAAGTGCAGAAAGCTTCTATTCTGGGGAGGCCAGCCATCATCGACTTACAGGCTACTGAACCTGGATAAAATTTAGGAAATAACTC
Organism: Echinostoma caproni; assembly: GCA_900618425.1. Classification (NCBI taxonomy): domain Eukaryota; kingdom Metazoa; phylum Platyhelminthes; class Trematoda; order Plagiorchiida; family Echinostomatidae; genus Echinostoma; species Echinostoma caproni. The sequence goes on from UZAN01047027.1 coordinate 15,243, forward strand.
AAACAGGGTAGATAAGGGATCCGGGAGTGCTCACACACGAGACCTGCAAACCAGCCAAGTAGCGTCTTCCAGCGGCGACAAGCGCAAACAGAGCACTTCATCAGTTACTAAGATCTGTGGCCTCAAGAGACAGGGTAGTCTTTTTCCTGCTTTACAAAGCGTTTGTGAGGCCGCTATTAGGGTACTGTGTGCAATCTTGGTCGCCATTTCTCGAGAATGACTCGGTGATATTAGAAAATGTACACAGGAGATTCACTAGACGAATAAGAGTGCTGGGACGGTTAGCCTACCACGGTCGGCTAAGAGAACTTGACCTGTTCTTTTTGGTCAGAATAAGATGAAGGGAAGACATCATAGAAGCTTCCAAGCAACTAAAGGGTCTATCCAGTACGGGAACGGAATTGCTATCCAGGAATAGTAATCTGGCTCTGCGAGGAAACGAATTGAAACTTGAAAAACCGAGAGCAATCAGGAGCATCTGGGCGACCTTCTTCGCTCATTGGGTTATTAACTCTTGGAATAATTCGGCTGATTTAGCAGCCTCAGTTGGGGACTTTAAGGGCCGTTTAGATGCAATATGGACGGAACTGTTTCCGAAAGCTGTTAAACGGCACCAAACAGGGTGAATAATGTAGGCATACATGCATGTTCGTGTGTATACAATTGTATGCATTGGAAAAGAATTGAATGTCCTTGATGGATAGAAACTAGACTGCCTATTTTTGCGGTAACCACAAAATCACTATTATACACGGTAGGCGGGCAAAGGGCTCAGGCCGACACATCCTCAGGGTCAGTACTTGAAGGCACGTGGACTAGACAACTGGAAGTATGGCTTCAGAGAGTATGACGGAGGTTGTTTACATGTTTTCACTATTCTCACTTATTCTCTGCACTATTTGATTTTTCCTCTCTTCCTTCTCGATTTAATTAAGAAACCTTACACCTTTATTGACCAAGTTATGCAGGACGATCCGGAAGAAATCATCACATCCCCAACCGAAAGAGATAGGCGACGACAACTCCTGGTGTTGGTACAGTAAGACGCACCCTAAATCATACGGGTCGCAGGAGCAACTGGTGGCGCTCCGTCGCAAACCAGCCCTGCAAACAGGGGAAGAACCAAAAATAAATGGTTCATATGGATGAACAGCAACGGCGTACGCTATGCTGCCCCAAAAAGCGGATACGTGCTTTTATGCCACATCTGATTGTTAAAATAGCATATGAACCCTGGGCGCAATGCCAACGGGGTAACGTTTTCGCCTCCTAGCTTAATTGTGTGCCGAGTCAGCCAAATCTCTCTTGACCGAGGGTTGCCCGGTTCCGAGGCTGACTCTTGTCCCTGCAAATCTTCTTTCATTCTTTCACTCAATGATGAATGATGATCACGCAAGAATGATTCTTTGACTGTTGTTTGGGATCAGGGTCCCATAAATACTTCTCCATCAACCTCCAACTGATCCAACGCATGAGAGACTTGAACCCTAAGTAGTGACCATTTGAGACTTGATTGGACTACGCGTATCCTGTTCATGACATACCGTGAGTGTAGTCAGCGTTCGCCAAGCACTCAGCGTCGTGCTGTCGTTCTCCTTCTGGGACCAGTAAGGACGATTACAAGTATACATTAATAAATGCATAACACTGCATGCATGTATGGGTGATATGGATGTGTGAGTCTGTGTATGATTGAACGTATTCATGGCTGTAGGTAGAAGCACGTTGGGTGGTATGAAGAATGTGACACGCATCACGGGCGAGGGTAACCAAGAGTAAGCTAAGGTGACTCGAGTCTGTCTCTTTTCGTGTTACATGCTCATAGGAGTCCTTCTCAGATAAACGTTCAATCGGCTCCTACTAGATTGTACTAAAGAAAATACCGCTAAGTGAGGCGAGAATTTCAAAAGCTGTCGAAGAG
>UZAN01047029.1:0-10688 GCA_900618425.1 Echinostoma caproni
GATTTTGCCGTAGACGTATCTTGCGTGCATCGTTCTTCATCAGGATTTGTTCCTTGCATTTATATATATATATATATATATATATATTATTTATATATCTATAGTTACATTGTAGGTGAAACGTTAATCAGCCCATCATCGGTATTGCCTACCAGTGCATGTTTGTAGGTACGGAAAAAAGATGATTGGTTAGGGAAAAGGTGGCCCAAAGTAGCATAATTTCGATTGGAAAAGTAGCGGTGTTTTGNGGTGTTTTGAAGGGAAATAAGTGTGAAAAAACTCACATCCAATCTGTTGGAATCGCCAGCAGTGATGAATATATACGAGATAGATTTCTTCAACAGGGTTGGATGGAACGTATGCGTGAAAGTAGACAATTCACAGTCGGGTGTGATTTATAGGTTTGAAAAGATGACCGAAGAGTGACGCAGGAGAAAACGTGGTTTACATTCTACAGAAATACAATAAATGTTTAGTGTGCAGTGAGTAAATATGCATTAGGTGGAGTAACACCACGAGCGGCGCACATATGTAATGACGCCTTCACCTTTAGTTTCCCTCGCTGGAGATTTATCTGCAGGAAATAATTGGAAGCCTTTGATCTGAACCAATTCGTTGTCGATGGATTCTTGAAACCAAGATTCTTGGGAAAAGTAGCTCATCGCTATTGGACTAATCACCGTAAGGAATCAGAAGACCGATATCCGATAGCGTAGAAAAAGTTGAGCAGACATTTGACGACAGAATGATCGGTGCTCAAGTGCACCTTTCCATCCGGCGGGCTGTTTTCTCCGTTTGCCATGTGAATTTCTGGTGATCCTTTTAAACTTATTTCTTTCTATTTGTTGTTATAAGAAAATGATGACATGACTTTCGAAGAGCATTGAAAACTCAATAATATACGAAACATACAACTTATTATCCCACATCATTGAGTATTTCTATCTTGAAATATATCAAACTCAATGGTGAATAATACTTATTTTCGATAGCATCTTTCTTCCTCCGACTAATAAAAATATGAACAGATTTTAAGCGTTTCGATTTACCGTAATGATTTAATGGGATCAATGTGATTGGTTGATTGTGGTATTACTTGCTTTCAGGAACTGAAGAGACAGTTTTCTTGTTGCTGTATTGTTTGTAAATATTCGTGGTCGTTATACTGGATGAGCGGTTCCATTTTCGGTGTCCACCCTTGGGTGATGTCAAAAGTCACGATTATTTCAGTCGACTGTATCAGGTTGAAGACAGGGTAAGTCAAGCGACTAACTGAATCAATTTTGAGATCAAAGGAAAGGATTGAGTAGGTAAATAGCTACTACCTCAGCTGTCACAAAGTGCCGTAGATGAAGAGCTTTTGATGAGTTTGCCAGTAATCTTTGCTCCACTTTGAATGCAGTCTTGGTTATCTTATGGCTCCTGACTGCAAACGATTTTACAAATGCATTTGTAATCCGTTTCTTTGTGCCCGTTTCGGACCATGCCGGCTTTCGCCTATAGATATTTTCTAATGATTGTTTGACCGTTATTCTCATATAAGCGATCTAATATGAACAGATTAATTCGTAAATGGTTATTGCTTAGGAGAACTGACGCAATTTATCTTAATGGGCACCTAGCGCTGCAACACGAAAAGTACGGTTAATAGTATTTGCTCATTGAAGTGGTAGTAGCATACACCTATACCCTCTTTAAAAAGATATAGTTATGAAGAGCTCTTGTTCGCTTCTGGCAAAGATGTTTGAATAAACTTATATATTTCATTTATAATCTTCGGTCAGTGACCAGAACAATTTGTTTTCATACAGATTCCATGTTCCACTCTGATAATAAATATCTCTTAGGCAGTACGTTGTGTCTACATTTAGCTTGTTAATAAATTCGACCAACGTCTAACTCCCGAAAGTATCAGGTTTAAAACTTCTATATTAATAGATTTCTTCCTCTGACTCAAATCTGGGGTCTCCAGTAGCCAATAAACCTTTTGATTATCTCGTATGCCGTCTTCTGCTTGAANTTCTAATTAAAGCCCCTCAAACTAACGTCTACTTAAGTGAGCACTGATGATGATCCTAAGTTCGTCCTGTACCTACGACGAAGTCACTAAGACCCATTCAACTGCTTAGATTAATTTCTGGTAAATAGCTGAAAGTTGGAATCTGGTTGCTGTTGATTTAATTGGTGCATTGAAGACGAGGAACATCACAGTATTCAACATATCCCAGAAACGTGCCCACGACCGAAAGAAATCAAATTCAAAGATTCATCAGGCATTATCAGCAGGTTTAAACCGGAGACAGGGAAATTCAAAAACAAATCGTAATACGAATTCGTTCCTAAGATAGAACAACCAAGCCTCAACGAAAGGATGACCCTGTATGCGTAATCTATCGATAGCGACCAAGAGATCGTGGATTGGATTCGATATCGGATCAGGTCGGTGCGAACAGACAAACGTGTGTGTGTGTGTGTCAATCTGCTGGTGATGTGTGATCATTATCCTCACCTTTCTACTCTTCTTCCATTGTATGCGTGGATAGCACATCCGATTGGCCGTGTTTTCCAAACAAAACCCACGAGCAAAATACGCGGTTAATTTTAATCATAGGCACCGAACGGTAAAGACATCTGAATAATCCTCACGATAGTGACAATTCGTCTTGGGCCAATCACAGATTGAAAAAGAGTTACGAAGACATTGTGAGCGTCATTTATCAAGTAAAAATTGAACATTGTATGTAGCACTCCAGCTGAATTAAATGAACACACTCCTTACAAAAAGATTTCCGGACCTCAGTTGACCGATTGCTGGAGTCAACTTGTGCCATTGGTTTACTGGTCATGGAAATGCAGCCATTGAAAGCTCCACAGTGCCATTAACTCCATTAAGCCCAATTGGTGCGGCAAGTCCGAAACTCTGTTTATCTTCTCATGTTAACCTAGCTTTTCCCCTTTTCGGAGCACAGTTATCACCAATCTCTACAGTGCTCCTTTTTGCTTACAAATCGAAATCTGGTTCTTTTACGATGCAGTTATTCCCTAAATTGCTCCTCTAGTTAGTGATAACTTAATATGATTGCTGATTATTTCCATCAGGAATAACCCAACCTTTAATTTCTTTCGTTCTAACAGATCTTTCTCTAACACCCATCAAACTGGACGCTGTATTGCACAAGATGATTACTAATTATCCTAATATTTCCTCTCTCAAACTGTAGGTAATAATCCTAAATAACTACCACTGTCTCCTATGTCTCACACGAAACGCGTTACTTCGGTTGGCATACCAAGCTTTGATTCAACCGAAATGAACATAGCAATTCGGAATCATTCAGCTGATGGACTGTCCTAAGGAAATCTCTTGTTACCTCCTCATGGTTCTATTGAACAGTTTACTGAAGCAGCCAAAGTGATTTTTGATTGATGCCGTTCTATGAAGAGAGCTTTTATTAACATTGGCAGAGTAAGCTCTCCGCTGCTAAAAGCTTTTAGAAGACAAAAAGAACAGCTTACACTGCAATTTAGGAAAGAGATCAAAAGAATGGATGCTTCATTCGCAAAGCGAGTTCTGGGAGCTGGAGATGGAAGACGGTTATGTTAATAGATCAGATTACTTTGTGGACAGAAGAAACGTACAACAAACAAAATTATTTACGTGGACAGCCTTTGATGCTGCATTCCTTTATCCTTCAAGTGACCTGTCTCCATAACTTACAGATTGCCTATTTACCATGAATCCGGTCACCCGTGGGGAGGTCTATCAGCTGAGAAATACAAAATCACAAATGCAGTTGGCCCCAATCGTCTATCTTCGTCTACACTCAAATATGGCGTTGGTTGGCTCACGGAGATGTTCTCAGTCCTTAATAACAAATCCATTTACACATGTTCCATCCCGGATCCCCAAAGACCCTTCACCATTGTTCCCATTCCTAACTCATATTCATCTAGTATTGGACCTAAACCCCTTTGTACCATGGCCATCTCTTCCTCTAGAATTATTCTGGTAGAGCGAGCTATTCTCAAGCGCTCGCGGTCTGGTATCCATGTTCTCAATGAACCCCTTCGATTTGGGTAAAAGCCAACTAAGTCAAAGTCAAAGTTTAATTATGGGAATTACTTACAAGTGGACGCATTCTTTGTCGTATATGGTGTTTACACGAGTTGAATTGTAACAATTAACGAAATTCCGTATGATGTATTCGATTGTGTTGTGCGCTCATGGATGTTGAAATGCAATGTGTGTAAATGATTCGTCAAGTTTTACCTTGAAAGAATCAATCATCTTGGCACAAACGACATGAGATGGTAAGGAATTCCAGACAGTGCACGCTCTGACGGCGAAGGAATACCGCCAACAGTCCAGTCGAGATTTTTGGAGTAGTAACTTGAATGGATGTCTCCGTAGATGAACGTTTGATGACAACGTCAAACGTCGGCGACAGGAATGCTTTGGGTTGTGTAACATTTGGCACGCTAAAATTAAGTCTCTTTGAATCCGACGATACTGAGCAGAGTATACACCCACTGACTGAATTCTTCCCATGTATGAATCATAACAGAGTCCTTTGACCATCTTCGTGACTAGGCTTTGTAGACGCTCTAAAATCTTATGATCATGTTGTAACCATGGATTACAAGTTTGGATGGCGTACTCAATATGATGATGAATGCTGACGGCACATGTGGGAATAAAGATAGTTCAAAACGACAAAAAACACGTTTAAGTAGACCCACATGGTTGAGTGATGTTGATGGTGCCCTGACACAGTTAATAGAACAGCTCAGGTCTTTGTGGATTGTAACACCCAAGTCGTTTTCTATTGATACATGGGGCAGTAATTCGTTTCCGAGGAATTAAGGAAACCGTCAATGGTGGTGTAGCAGGATAACCTTGCATTTCAAGACGTTAAATTGGATGTCGTTCTCAATAGACCATTTATGAGCTGCATTCAGTGTTTCTTGGAGTTCCAACAAACCCCCATTGCCTCTCATTGTCTTCCAGATGTTGACGTCGTCTGCAAATCATAACGTTTGTGGTCCCAGGACATTCGATAGGCCGTTTATGAACCAGTGAAAAAGTCGCGGACCAAGCACAGAACCCTGGGGGACTCCGCGGGAAACGACGAAAAAGGGCGGTAAATTAGAGACTCTAACCGACATGGTCCATTGTTGGAGAAACGCAGCAATCCAAACAAGATCTCTCTGATACCAAAATTGTACAGTTTACGGAGCAGTACTTCGTGGTTCACCCGACTGAATGCTTTGGATAAGTCCAGGTAAACCACATCAACTGGATCGCCTTTGTCTACTGCCTTGGTCCATTCATCGCGGATCAAGAGCAGATTGGTAGTACATAATCTCTTTTGACGGAATCCATGCTTAGCTGGAGAAAAGAGGTAGTATTTCTCTAAGTTTTCTATCAAGAAATCCGCTATGATGAATTCCATGACTTTGGGTAGTTGGATCACTACGACAGCCGCCTTTGTAAATTGAAGAAATAATGCCTTGTTTCCACGACTGGGGCAGCACGGTTGCGTCAAAAATCCTTTGGAAAAGAAAAGCTAGCAGCTCAGATATGTGATCCGGCAACACCGTAAGCGGTTGGGAATGTAGATTGTCTGCACCTGGAGCCGAATACTTACGTAGACCCAGAAGCTTTGATTTCACTCTGTCGGCAACAAACGTGAAGGTAGTCAGTGGTAGATTTGGAAGAAAGATTATCCAACGAGATAGCCGCAGTCTCGCGCCGTTGGGTGTGTTGAAGACTTGGGCACCCTGGATGCTAACTCTTCACTGATGAACTTTGATTGCAAACATTTAGATGTTTCGCAAGAGTCTATCCGTTGTGTTTTTCTTAATTAGTCTCCCTCTTTTGATTGCGTTCCACAATCTCTTCTTCTCTGAAGGTTACAGTCATTCGGAGATTTCACCACTTTATTGTCGTGGTGGAAAGACTATTTTACAGGAAGGATTCAAAGAACAAAAGTAAACGGCACTGTTTCAAAACCGTCAATGAATAATTCTGGAGTAATTCCAGGTACAGTGCTTTCTTCACACCTATTTTCAATATTCATCATTGACTTTCCTTTTGTCCGCCAGCCAAGTCCTTTAAGTATGCTGCTGATGTGGTCTCATGTTTAGCCATTTCAAACAAATCTGACAGAATCATTATCTCATAGTCTATCACTAGTGCAATTATTCTCGAACAAATCCGGTTTCCAGTTGAATGCCTCGAAATGCTTCCAGCGTAAGTAAAACTACCTGCAGTATTAGAAGAAGCATGTATCATGTGACATTTCACACAATGAATTGTATATCGCACTGTCTTTTAACTACAACGCACACTTATGGGGCGAGAAAAGCATGAGCTTGTAAGTTATTCCCATAATAAAAATTTGAATATTGAACTTTGAAGGCGTTTTTATTCTTTCACCATCCGAGTATCACTTGGAGCCCTCAGCCATCAATTTCGTACCACAGTCAGAACTTACACCATCAAATAGCTAGAAAATCGCCATAGGGAGCAATCTACGATAGTGTTCTGATATGCTAACCTGTGTCGGTGGACTGCATTGCTTATCCTTCCAACTAGGTAGGCTCTGAAAATTAACAGAGGCATGCAACCATATGTTATTTTGTTCATCAATGCATTTTTCCTGTCATATTTCATTGTTCACCCGCATTTCCCTTGGACTACTTGAAAGTATTTCAATAATTGCCATCGCGGTTTTGTCACTACCAGCAGTGTTTCACTTGTTCATTTAAACACTCTAATCACATAATTTTGTGATTTTTATATTGCCTAATGTGCGAATTTAGCCCACAAGGTACTCAACCTTTCCAGTCGTCCGCTCATTCGTGATTTGTGTGCTTGCCCTTCCCACGCTTCAACCCGACCCAATCATTGCTACTTACCCTCCCACAGGACCATTTATAGCAATCCAACGGTACCCTATCGTTCCTGTATTCTGACTGACAAGATGAGAATTCGAAACAAATTAATTTTACAACTACGAAGATGTTGTTGTATTTAGATTTCCTTATTGCTATATATAACTTTTTCAATATTTTTATCCCATTCTAACAGTGAACAAGCTTTTTGACTGAATTGTAGACAGAGTTGCCATCAGAAGTCATTACCATACAATACAATACAATATAACAACATAACGGTGACCATGATTACGAAAAAATAGGCACTAACCCTAATTGTTCCTTAATTGAATTTCAACCAATATTTCGAACAGGCTCAAGTTACTAAAATGCCACACCCTTGGAGTCATCCGCAGTAATTACTAATAAGCATACTTGACATTAATGTATGACAAAACTCAACAGGTTGAAATTTCGAAATAGCCTAATGAACAAAGTTTGAAAGTTATATAATACAAAAAGGTACAAAAATGGATTCACTATGTTGAAATGAAAAATTTAAAAATTGTTTTTCACTTAAGAGTGTTAGCACATCCACCGATCATTGCACCTCTTCCTGCAGGGAGTTCGACCAATGCTGTCAACAACAAACGTCACATAATCAAAGGCAACCGTTCATCGTAGTGTTTCAATCTCACATACGCATCACTCACCACTCACAACAGATAAAACCCAGCACAAACTACCTGCTTAATCGGATAAACCGACGGAGAGAATGACAGCTGACCCATCGATCAAATGATCGATAAATAACCCGCTCCATCGCTTTCTAACGGTCTCTCGCGTGACTTGCTATTAAATATCAGCATTTACGTTCATGAAAATGCTGTTACTTGTGCGATGACATTTTGTGTTTATAATCCACAACTGAGATACTGTTCTCTATCAACTATAGCATTTGTGCTGTCTTCTTCAAAATATAAAATTTATTTTCATGCAGAACTTTGTGCATCGCAGTTCTGTTGGCACTTTTTATTATCATTTGGTCCTAATAGATGAATTATTTTCTATGAATTTTGGGGAGCAAACCGCGGGGTAAGCAATGCTAAGAATGTTAGAATGTTCGAACGTGGTGGTGACAATTCGTGTTTATGACAACAATTAGCAGTCAGCAAGTGAACCATATCATTTGTCCAAACAGCTGTACCTGGAAGCGTCCTCCTCAATGAGTGTAACGACGACCAATTATGTTAGAGGTTCCAAGGACAGTTATTGGTAACGAAAGTTTGAGAGTGCTGACCAGTGAGGTAAAACGATGCAAGAGATTATTTCCTTCAAGCTAGTTTCACCGGTGGCTTTTGCATCGAAGTGAATATCAGTAGTTTGGGTCTTGTTTCCGACAAGAAAGGTCTAACAACTGCTATCTTTTAAGGATGCAATTTATGGTGAATATAAATGAACTAAAGAGAGTAATTGTTAGTGAATCGTAAGTCACTCAATGTCGAAATCATTTATATTCGGGGTAACGAATCACAGGATCCTGAAGTTCAAACATTGCTCATACATCATGATTCATGATTCTTTCATTGTCAACCATGAGGTGATTGACACAAGATCTAAGTTTCGACTCAGACTCACGAACGTTCACCATTCTTTATACGTATGAATATTCAGAGTATATCATACTTAGATAAACATATTCTCAACTGAAATCTCTGGTATAAATCTCTCTTGAGTAAACTTTTTAAAATGTAAAAGCTCCTATCTGGAGAAGACAACGTGATCCTTCTGAATCGTTTTACCACTAACACTGCCCTCGAGCCAAAACCATCATTCGAGTAAACATAGATCAGTAGTGGTATACTTACATGTTAGACATTTATACGTTTATGACAGAGTGGAAATGTTATTATGTCCCTGATAAAGTCACCGCAGTTTCCGGGCAAGTTCGTTAAATTCACCTGAACCCGAAATTCCTGCTCAACATTCAACGGTAAAGACATTGTTGGAATCTGATATCAGTATAAAATTCTCCAACAAGCTCATGAATATACTTTTTCTCAGAAGACTGCGTCCCAATGCGGCATGATATGAAGGCGTGGCAATTGTGGCCAAAATGACTGGCCTGAAAAGTGTAAGAAAAATACGGAGGTATTTGGACCAGAAAACGATGGGAACAAAGAATCGATAATGAAGTGAAAAATAATTCAGATGAGAAGTGCAATACTTGCTGAAAAAAATGCTTCCCAAATTCGGGCTATTCTACTGCGTGAACGATGACAACGCGAGAAAAACAGTTATCAATGAAATGTTTTGCCATTGCAAGTCTATTATATGAACATTCCATAGACCACCTGGACTCCTAATTTTAAATCGAGAAGCAATCAAATGATGTATCATACTTGTTTTCTTTAACTTGTCCTCATGGTTAATCCTTGTGTCTTTATTAATAGTTTTGAAACACCGCTCCCAAGATCGAACACTCTTGCCGGGTGAACGAATATGAACTACCGGATGATATTTTCTTTGCAAGGGGACAGTGTTGTAATAATCAATTTCCCCCCGCTATCCCATTACGTGTATTTCTATTTATGCACGTGTTATCGGATTTGACATACTGTTAGGATTTTAGGTCAAAACCCATCAAAGTCAACAATACCAAGGAGTGGTTATATTTTCGACCCAGCTGGGTGAAAAACAAACAACGAGGATGAACAAAATAGTACACAGCTGTGATAACAACAAGTGTGAAACAAACTTAGTCCAGCAAAAACATGCTCATCGCTCACTTCTATCCAATGTGTAGTCAAATTTTAGCGCTGAGTGCAGATGATACTATATCTGCAAATAGAATAATCCATTTGAATACAACATTACTGGCGAACATATCACCAATTTATCGGTTTTCGGTAACGGTCGGTTTACTTTACCGAACAAGTTAAAACGCATGAGAATCTCGGGACCTAAATACACAAAATTGTACTCCATTCCCGTAACGATCACCGTATACTGAAGCTGCATTTTCCGATCCAATAATTGAAATTTGGTCACTGTACTGTGTCCAGAGGAAAAGCAGAGGACGCTGGTAATGGGCATACGAGGTATTGTCCGTTTTCTAGATTCATCCAGGCAGTATTATTCAAAAAATACTCCCATTTACAGACGATCAGTGTTCGGTCGAACGACCGCATGTTGCGAAAGCTCGTCTCGGTGTTTATGCTTCTAACTGCAGGAACTCATGTCTACCTCGACAGATAGACAGACACAATGACAAACAGACAATGGGCTATCTGCTCGTGTTTGCTTTACTGGTTCATGTTTCATATATCATAGATCCCACTGCACTCCCCCCTCCCACATGAGATTGATGGTAGAAAGCATTTCAGTATTATGGTACATTTCTTGAGCTGTTGTATAATTGTTATTGGTCCCCCCCCCCACCCCAGTTCCCGGTCTATTTCATTTTCTCAGTAACAAAACGTTAACCTTTACCATCAATAATGAATAATAAATAAACTGTGGTGGATTCGTAGGCTGGTTTTCATAGATACAATTTACTAAGAACAATATTGGTAAATCCTTATAGGTTTGAATTCAAACAAATTATCGGATAAATCACAGTAGAGTAGTCTTCATAAGGGAGAAAAAACTCCATGATTTGCTCGTGAACGTGATACAGCAAGGTTACCTAGACCAAAGCAAATTAACGTTCTTGGAGAATTCACAATCAGAGTCTTTCATTTAACCAAAGTCTGACTCGCAGCTCAGCAGGGCGGGGTGCGAAAACTGTAATCCTTTGGGGGGGGGGG
>UZAN01047029.1:16120-27524 GCA_900618425.1 Echinostoma caproni
TGCAGGTCGTTGGGGCAGTGCTTTTTCATGTGTCTGCAATTTCCTATAGTAATCAAAGTCATGCTCCTGTTTTAATACACCTACTGTGCATGTTTCTCATAGGCAGCTGCAAAATGATGCCACGAACGAGAATAATGCTTCTGTTTTCAGACGATACGGTCTGTTAGTTAGGGCGGAATTCTATTAAATTGAACACCAGAGTAATCATTTCTTTCTTCTTTGTACTCTTACCGTAACTACTCAATATCGGCTCCCATAAACTTTTACGCGTTGTTTTTTCTGTCATGCTGAGATAAGGAAAAGCCCTCCGTTCGATTGTATTATCGTTTACTTCTGCACCTCAAACGAACCGTTCAACTAATTATGATGGGTATTACAGCGCTCAACTGGACACTTGACATATTGGTCTTGGAAGTGTTTGACAAAAGCTTTCTCAATGGGAAACCAGTTTGAACGTTTTCTCTCCAAAAGGAATGTATGTTGGAGGCAACCTGATTATCGAGGCTTAGGTCAGCTGTCGTTGTTTTTGTTTATCCCACTGAGCTTCTTAATCCCACCCAATGCTTTGTACAGTGCTAGAATCTGTCTTTTCAAATTTCCTTGAGTTTTTTTGTGGATGTCAGAGGCCCATAACCCGCTTTAGAATGTCCAAGCCAACTATTCATTCAAATGTAGCTTCCCGAGAAATATTAAAACCATGAAACAACAGTTGCTGATCCATGCTTCCTTCTTTATAAACCTTTTTAAGGCCTCTTTGTCTTTTTTATTGAAAACATTCTTCGGAGTCTGGCCCTAGTCTTGTAGATCTATGATAACAGTGTGGATTGCGGCTGCAGGCCATTCATGGGTATGGTTTCGTACTGCATCTGATAACCACTGAGCGATTCCTGTTCGCATCGGGCAATGGGAATGCCCGAAGTCTAGCAACTCTAATCCGATCAACCAACTGAGTGTTTTGGGGTCGATGCGTGCACGAAGAGGAAGCGTGTGGAGTTATTACGCTGGAAGAACCTTATCACTTCTCAATTACCTTTGTGTTTTTGCGGGCCATACTGACCCCACAGATTCTGCCTACAAAATTGTTGGTTTGCCTTTGTTTGGCCCACTGTGTTCGATTATGCCAGGACTCTAGGTGCTTTGGGTCCTACGCTCGGAGGTTCAAATCTCCCACCATGATCACAACTTTGACATTAAACAACTTCGCTGTCGTCCAACTCAGAAAGATGTCTAACCTTGAAGAAGTGTAGGGCAGGTGTTGACTGGGGCTCATTTCCGCTAGCTATTTCACCGCTACAACAAGTCAACCTTGTCACTCGCTGCATTTCGCTTTTGTTGGGGTCGTACTTAAAACGCTGTGCCTGCTGCTCTGGTATACATCTGTCATGTTCTTCCAACGTCGTGGAGCCCGGATGTGGGCACATAAAATTTTCATTAGAAGCTGTCCTTGTCAGTAGCGTTCCACTCTGTATACAAGCACCACATTCGAGCAGACGATGTAGTTTTATAAACAGTCACTGCTCTCAAGACTCCACCGCAATGTCAAAGACTTTGTTTGAACGTCTCCCTCGATTGAAATTGAGAGATTGGATTTCGGTTTGCCTTGTATATCAAATATTACTGTTTATCAGGGTGGTTTTGGAATTCGGAAGGAAGAGGCAAACACTTGGTTTTACGTCTATGGATGCTTACTACAATATAGTTAAAAGCAGTGGCATTTTATCGAAGTCTGATGATTTAGCTTGTTTTCGTGACATTTTTGAAGCATAGGTGGGTAAAATGTTTCCACCTAGAGAATTTCTCTTTCACCGTCTCTGGTGGAGGGACGGACGATAACGTTACACAACGTGATAACATTTCCAGGAGCTACATTATTCTGTTCAATATATGCTAAAGCTCTCTGTGCCGAAACTGAAATCTTGTCAAACTCTCATTTGCCGGATGTCGGCATTTTCGGTTCCGACAATCTTCTGATCCCAGCAGAGTCGCCAAATATACTGTTCCACCAGAATTATAAGCGGATCGGCAAAATAATCATGTATTGTCATGAATTTTTTTCAGTAGATTGAATTATTATGGTTGAATTATGAAGTTCAATAAACTTGTGAGATCCGAAAGCACGGGACAGAGCCGCCCACACTTTATTACTCTACACATAAATAATGCTACACATATATGTATAATACTAAATATAAATATAAGGTAATCAAAATGTTACTGCACAATACCGATGTGAGTGTTTACTATTTCCCCGTGATGGTTTGTAATCTTGAATACGCTTTCAGGGTGTATAAAGCAAATTCTTGAATATTCATAACTTGATTTATTCATGTTCGATGAAAGAAGATTAACTGAATTGCCTGCTACACAGATAATAGGGAGTTTGATTGAGTCTATATTTAACTGTTGTTATGTTATTGTTCTGTTTCAAATCCACCTGGTGTTGCTCTTTCAACTTCTGAGTTTTATTTGCTCCAGTTTTGCCTCAAACATGCTTTATTATTCACGTTGTTTGTATATATTTTATGTGTAATAAATTAATGTCGAGATGTCTGCGTTTCTCTCTGCTTCGTATGTATTGATAAGATGACCGAGAACAGGACAACAGATGCTTGGCTTAAAAGAGAGTATCAAGATATTGTTTCGTTGTTTGTTTGATTGCATGGTGTTTCATTCAAACTGTTATACAGCACAGGAAACAATAGGGAACGGATTATTAGTGCTGATGTGGTAACGAGGCACGCTATCCCATTGTTTGCGGCACAATTACACCTACACCAGACTTGAAAGTTCGAAACTTTTAGCTATTACTTCTGGGTCCACAAAGTCTACCTGAAGTTCCCCACTTCATCCTATGATCGTCCGTTGGTTGGTGTGATCTAGCTGAAAGATAAATCTTGCAGTCTCTCACGCGACATTTTCTGACCGAGATGATTACTACTTCAGTAATCAAAATAAAAATTTAGTCACTGTTTCCAAAAATTGCGTGGTTTAACCAGTGTCTTAAGTCCACGAATCCATGTGAACGCTTCCGTGGTTTTGGCGAATGAATACTGAATACTGAATGAGGATATGCAAGTATTTATACTACTATTGAATGGTTTTTGAGTTCATTAACGGAACTGATGTATCAGCGGAAAGAAACTGGAGGTGGTATTCTCACATACGTCCACGCCTATTGGTCTTGTACCGCATCAAGGAGACTGGAGACCTAACCGTACGATGTTGTCAAGGCGTTTCCCGTTTCTCTCATAAACTGTAAATGGTAACTAACTCTATCCTGTATGTAAATTGATGGCATGTCACTCTGCGATCCATTCACATCTTTCCGATCCCTGTTTTTAGGCGAAAACTTACACATACTTGTTGGGAACTTTAAACATATTAGTACGATTAACTTCCAGAACTTTTCGAAGGGATCGGTTACTTTCATTTTACGTGAATCAATTGTACTTCCACTACTCCATACTGTTGGGGGCCAGTTGCAGCAATACCAAACACAAAGCATTCAAATCATCTGTCCTTTCCAAACCGTTCCGCCCTATAGCCTTGAAACCATCTGTCCAAAAGGTAACTGGAAAGGCCATCCTCAAGTGCCTACAACAGTGCATGAACATTCCCAGTGTTTCGTTACAGTTTACTTACAAACCTAATAGCTCCACTTTGAACGCAGTCTTTAGCCTCATTCTTTTTATCGACAAATCTGAAAATGATTGTGAAAATATGTCGGTGTCTTTCTTGACTATTCTTCATCATTCGACCCTATTACGCCATGCGACGCTGTTACAACAGACGGGAATGGTTTGAATATCCCAAACAACTAATATAGGTAACCTGACTGTATAATTGACAGACCAAAAAATCCCAAACTTGGAAAGACTTCTAATGAACCCTTAGTCAACGACTCTGGACAGTTTTGAAGACCCGCTTTATCCCGATAAATACGTTTCACATAAAAACCTCAAATGACTGGTGTTTGCTTTTTCACTTGTTTTGCAATAGATCATCTCTTCTTCCTAAGACAAGTTCGCTCGTCGTCTTTATCGAATCCAGCTTTTCTCCACAAAATCTTGATTAAGATGGAACCTTAAATTCTTAGGATAAACTCTGTCAAATCATTTCAAATTCTCTACGAAGAAGTAGCTTCACTGGTGCAATTACATGAAAAATTGCCTTACAAAACTGCATTGAATATTATCCTAATGTTGTAAGTTCAGACATTCTCACATTTCTTAGTCAGATATTTCTGAAATATTCTATTAGTGTTTTCCATATTGAGACGCACCCATTTTATCCGGGTTGCATGAACAAAATATGCAACTCTTACGTTGCTGACTAGTCGCGTATCCTCATGTTTTCTAACATAATTAAATAGGAGATTTTCAGATCGTCGAACAACTTCGTGTGACCAGTTTGCTCTGATGATTCTTGTGGACTCTAACCAAACACTCCATGCCGAAACGAAACGGCATTGTCCTTATCCTTCTAAACGATCTCAGCTCCGGCCCATTTGATCTTTCATAAGTTTTACCGAATTTCACTAGTGCACCTATCTTCCGCGTGTTCTCATAAAAAGAAAGACAACATTAAGTGACACCCCCCACCGATATACTTAGACCTTTTGTCATTTATTGTTCATTTTTCATGAAATGGGTTCAGTGTGATTTTTAGTGTACCCATGAAATGAAAATATTCCAACGAATATTGCGCTATTTGTCCTTCTAGCACAGTAAGGGTGAAGTATTAATGCGACGAGGATCTACCAGTGAGTCGTCTCTTCTGAACGAAATTGAATTCAATGTGCCAAAGTATAGGGTTCTATCTCTCACACCCCAATTGAGAAGGATTTGGGTATCATCACACAAACTGCTTGCTCAACTGCGCCAGCTGTAAAAGATGTCGGTTTGCTTAAGCGGGTCTTTGGTCGGTTGGAGTCAGCGCTTTTTCGCCGTTTATTATCAGGATACATTCGCCCACTCACGGAGTACGCTATCTAGGCATTGGAATCCATGGCTACAAAGTGATTACAAAATGCTGGAGCGTCCACAAACGACGGTTACCAAAATTGATTAGGGGTTTGAATCCTTGTTCATACGCTGAGAGACTGAAATTGCTGGCATTACATTTCAATAACTACGGGTTCATCAGAGGAGATATGATTATGGAATACTAAATAATGCAAAACCCAAACAATCCGTGTCGCTTGCTGCTAAAATTATCACCTAGTGTTAATCTTAGAGGACATCCATTCAAACTAGTGGCGTCAAAATGCCAATTGAAATGCCGGCGTCAGTCATTCGCAGCCAGAAGGTGTTCGATTTGGAACTCTCTTTTACCCCACGTCATCTGTGTTCCCAGCATTGAACCTTTCAAACTGAGACTCGATGAAACATTAGCATACCTTGAATTCCTACATAACGGAAGCTGCGTAAAGCACTGGAAGAAGCCCGTATCATGTGACAATTTACACAAGGAATTGTATAATCCCTGTCTTTTAACCACAACACGAACCTATGAGACGGAAAAGCATGAGTTTGTAAGCAATTTCCATAATAACTCGTTGATCTTTGATCTTTGAAATACCACTGCCTTGTTACCTCAACACATGCTTTCCAATTGCTGACAACTGCGTGTGTTCAGTAATGCGGTTTTTCAAACCACGTTTGAAAAGATGTCGATTCCGATATGGAGATGTAATTCGAAATTCAATGACTAACCTGCTCGCAAATCATGGTCAGCTTGTAAGATAGAAAGTGGCCCGTTCAATATTTTATTGAAGATAGGAACCCTTTGGTTGTGGAAATTATACAGTTTGGTATAGGCGCCAAAATGTGGTCAATAATGAAGTAGTTGGATAATTAAAATAGATGGAATTTTTGGATACAGACCCACATACACCAGCTTCTGCACATTACGGTTTTTTTCGTGTAAGTAAACCACACACCACTCTTGAACTTTTACTACTTTGTTTTATATTTTTGGGATACTGTATACGAATGAAACATTTGTTGAATGACGGAAGAAAACTATTTGGCATCAGTTTTACACTTCTTCTGTCTCCACCTTGACTCAAACCGCAAATGGTTGGGTTGAGAACTGAACATACTCACCACTGTGGAGCACATGTTCCTTTTCAGAGCAAAACAAATGCATCCAGTGTTGCTTCCTGGTAGAAGATATTCCAATAGGTAATAATGTCTAGTTAACCCAAATAACTTCTTAATCCTTCATTTAGGCAGAAATTAAAAAGGAGATGAAGTACTCGCTGTCACATAGCACTTTAATATCCGTTTCACGTCTGAGATTTAAATTTTCCAATAGCGAACGCATCAAGATATTTGACCGATAAACACTTGTTGAAACGATATTTCCTCGTCTCTCATCATAATAAATTCTATGAAAAACGATTAACAGATTCCCTCACGTTTAAGAAGGTCCCACCCAGCGTTTGTCTGTTATATCAATTTTCAATGAGTAAAATACCAAGCTTGTAAAGCTATTAGTTCGAGACAATTGAGATTATTCTTCAACTAAAAGAACATACACTGAGAGGAACTAAGTTTTCTCAGATAAAGACTCAATGAGGTAGTGGGACATTATGTGGATGTTGTTTTACCCGCCACTGTAACGGTGCAATAAAACTAAGAGCTTAAGCGTGAACCACACCAAACTGATTGGTTTCTTTTGAACTCATTTGAGCATACTGGACTTCATCTAATAATAGACTGAAAAACCAGAGAAAGCCAATTTACGGAGGATTTTTCGATGGAATACAAACAACTTTTGTGGCCGTAAGTTATTCCGACTGGTCTCCCTCACGTTTCCCCCTCTAGGTGTGTTGAGATTTAATCTACCGTTTCCTTTACCTGCGTGCATCTGTCAGCTCTGATTGAAATCTGTTCGGCCGCTGGAGTGACACTTTCGACATTTTCGAGCAAGACAGATTGCTAATTTATTGGAGGATACCCTTTTTTCGAAATCACAAAACAAATCTCAATGTTCAGGGAAAAACAGTTTTATTGAAGATCGAACGTCTTTGATTTGATTAGATCGGAGCATTTGCTCAGAACGTTTCCCTTTTGAGGTGAAAGCTCATTATCTGCATCTTACTTTTATATTTTCGCAGCTTCCATTTGACCGCAAACTTCGCACTCGAGCAAACGGAACTGAACATGTGACTGTTGACCATCAATGCTGGGTCGACGCTTTTTACTTGAACTCAACATGCAATTCTCACGGGTATCGTTGTGAATGGATAAACAGATCAGACTGAAAGTAGCAGAGTTAACCCTAAACTACTTAGAGCGTGATGAGAATAATGAGGAAGTCATGAGGTTGACATTGAATCAATGATTTTTTCGGAATGCTTAAAAATGCTTGCGACTCATTGTGCCTGGCATCCCTTCGGCTTGGTTTTAGTCTAGAATAACACATGCAATACAAAGGCAAAGGATGAGACTTAATCACGCCTTGTCAGAGATGTGGTAATGAAATGTCATCTATGGTATTACCCGTCAGACGCAGTTTAAGACACCGTGCTAACAATGGTTTATGTCAATTACTATTTACGGATGCAGTGTGTGTGACTACTCCAGTGGTGAACTTTCTAGTGCACAGAAATTTTTGGAGCTTGGTTTATCTGTTGATTTAATCGCATCCCGCAAACTGGGTTGTGCAATAATGAAACAGGTTAAGTAACTTCGCATAATGCGAAATTGTGACCTCAATTCCCACACTTTCGAAATCTACGTCGACTTAAAACTTCAATATTGCATTTGAATCAACAATATTATTCATCCATATGGCAATACTGCCGAGCGTGTTAAACATTCGCAGTGGTGGATCCATTTGCAAACGCAAAGCTTTAATCCATTGTTTGACCAAAACTACTTCCCGTTTTCCCAGACAAGGAAAATGTATTTGCTCTTAAGCCATAGTACACGCCGGTAATCGCCTGAGCTTTCATTGCGAAACGTCAGAAGTGACGTGGTTTAACTAAACTCGGATTACCATCAAACTGACAAGATGAATCTCTACCCAAACCAGTAGCAGAACGTTTATTCGCTGGCAAAATGTAATTCAATCTCAAGATGCCAACCTCCAAATTGGTTCTGTACAATCTACCTTGTACTTTATGCTGGCAATTGTATATGAAACTCAAATGCATGCTTTGTGGTTGAAGGCTGTCGAAAAAGATTGCTAAGATTATTGGTTAACTTCAAAACAGTTTTACAAACCAGAAAATATATTGAAGTTAATGAAAACGGCCTCCGATCCCCCCCAAATTATCATTTGTTTTCATAGAGAATAGTAGCATTCTGATTTGGATGGGACATCCTTCAGATTTCATCTGCACGCAAAATGCGCAATTAATCTGGTCAGCGTGGGCAGCACTGAACATATGTTTAGCTCTCATTAAGCCTCTACACCGTTTCATCTAAACAATGAACTTCAGACTCCTCTTATCTGCTTTCTTACACTTAAATTCAACAGACTCATTGAGATGGGCCAACACAGTTTTCAACACGTGTCTTAGTAGTCAGTGACATGACCCGGGTACTAAACTATTTTTATATGATTTTTATTATACTCTATGAAAAATAAAATAGACTATATCACAAGGTTAACCAATCCCTATGGAATTAAACGTAAGCATAATGTAATTAGACAGTTTGAAGTACTCTTTAAGTGTTATTCACCGAAAACAATGTGTCCTTAATCGATGGGCATATTTCGTTATTTGCAAAGCCATTTTTTGTGCAAAACAGTATCTCAGGATATCAATAACCATTTCGTGCAAGGAATGCATAATCACATGATTCAACGACGGGTTGATAAAATGTGATCATTTAGAAATAGGACCTCAAGCGAATCGGGTGCTTATGAGTTTCTTACCGCAAGTACATCATATATAGGCCAGTAATTCTTGTTTTCGCGCCTGTAAAGAAATGGGGATTCAGATGTGTGATTCACAGTCATTTCCTGTTTGCTAAAAGTCGCCGTAATAAACGCTTACATTATTGTAATGAAGCCGTTTGTTGTGTACAGTGTACCTTAAGGTTCAGGTTTCAAATTCGAACAAGAACACGGAAGTATGCGGTACAAATGGGCTCCAACAAGAGGAAAACCGGTAACCGATGCACTCGGCAGCTTCTCCAAGTGTATCTTTATTCACAGATTCATATTCGTCTGAGGTAACACGTTCTCGGTATTGTTTCGGAAGGATCATCGATAGAACAGAATAGATATAAAATTCAACTTGACTGTAAATTTGAGATGGAAACACGCAGTGATCAGATTACAAAAAATAGAACATGATCTGCGTTCTAACTGACAACAATCACAGGTTAGGCACAGATTTTCTGCAACTGGAAAAGATACATCGACTTGATAGGATACAGTTCAAAATTAGCAGTTCATTCTCGATAGAAAAGGTTTATGTTTGAGATGTGACACGTCATTAGGGATTTTGAATAGTGAGAAACGACGAACACAATAATAATAACAGAACAAAAGATAATGCGCTTATGTTGATCTCTTTCAAATACTTTTAATTTGAAATAAGTGTGTGAACATCCGGATCAACTTTGTCCAATAGTTCTGGGTACTAAAAGCTCGTTACCCAGAAGCATTAGCTGATGGTGATGAACATACAGTCCGGGAACAGATGAACATGTTAATGCAATGAAATGAAATGGTATAGCACACATCCTGTACTTTCCCAATCAGCGTTTGTATGGCCGAGACTCGTTTTTGAATGTTTACTAAAGATTTGTCATCTTAACAGATAAAGAATAAAGTAAGGCATTTATTTATTTACATTCTTAGCACGTTCATGATATCAAGTACAGTTCGGTGAATGAATGGCACTTCAGGCGCCAGTAGTAACTATAAAGCGTGACATTCTTTTAATTTTCTTTTTCACTTGGACAACTGGTTGATGCCTTTTCAGACAAACGGAGAAGACATGCGGGGATTGGGAATTCAATCACACTGAGCATCATCCCGGTGAAAATGTTTAGGGCCAAATCATTTATTCACTCGTAGATAAATAACCACATGCATTGGAAGAACACTGACCGCAGATCAGCTCACTTTCAGAATCAGCGAGCAATTAGGTGACTAAGCAACACCATTTGTCTTGGGGCTTGAAAATTATTTCGATGATTGTGCGCCCTAATCGGAGAACTTAGGTGCTGGTGGCAAACGGGTAGCTCAGGAACCACTTCTATCATATCCGGTTATTTTTCTCCTGCCCAGTTCATGTCAATTGGTTTACTTTAGATGCCCTTGGCGGCTTACCTCGAAGCTCATCAGTAAAACAGCTACCAAAAGAAAAACAGCACCTAAAAGCAACAATCCATTTGCACTTCTGTACACTCTGCTAGATATATCAATTATCGGTAAATGGGAAAGTTATGGTTGAGAGTTAAACATAACAAAGATGAGTGACAAGACAACATAAAGGCATTTACAAAGACCAGAATTAAAATTGATTTATCAAGGGGTTATCTCCAACTCAGCTATGAGAGTAATAACAATTATCACCACGAGATTTATTTAGTTTTGTTTTTAATAATATTTAATATTTTATCATTCAAACCTTGCGCAACCACGGCTCTGGAAGTTTGGTCCTTAAAAATCAAAACTTACCGGATAGAAATGTCGGATCAAGGCTCTGAGGTAAATAGTTCAACACGGGTGAGACGGATATGGGACTCGTGGGCAATAGGAAACGACTGTCTCACAATGACAACTCTAACATTGCGCGCTCAAATGTTGCTGACACAATCATTCAGAGTATCGTTGAACTAATCCCCCCCCCCCCGGAAGCCTGACTATTGTCCGTTTGAACCATTGAAGTTATCACGACTTGCTTGAAATAGGCTGTTTTACGCTGTACCGACTAAAGAGATTAAAAGAAATGTTAACATCTCGCAGTATTTGTCTACCATCTGTTCCAACGAATTGCATACAGGGAACCAAATGATTCAAAATTCTAAAATTACCAAAAGGCAAATGTGTTTTACAACGGCAGTCAGCCTTGCAGCAGTAAGTTGCTAGTGATTTGTAACAGTCAATCAATTAATTAAAAATTAATTCATCATAAGAATACCTTTTATCTTGAATTAATACTTTTTCTATCACAATCCAGAAGCTGGGTTAATTCAATGCTCTAACCTGCCAATAATGTCGATCACCACTGTCAGATCCTACTCTAGTGTGGACCAGCGGTATTTGCAACAAACGGCCAATATATGGATTGGTAAACATGACCTCTGAGCTATCTCCTTTGTATGAAGCAAGTACACGTTCTGCGTTATGAATAATTTGAAATTATTCAGTAGTCATAAGAACACACCATATCAAACACGCTCGTTTTAGGTGCTAACACAAATAGCTAAAT
>UZAN01047031.1:0-10744 GCA_900618425.1 Echinostoma caproni
TATATATAACCGAGTACATATCTATGCAGATCAGCAGTCCCAGTACTTTTGAAGTTCGTGCTGCTTTTAACTCTGGATTGTGTATGGAATATTCTGCCAACGAATACTTTCATTAGCTTGTGACCTACGGTATCAAGAGACACCGTGCCTGCAAATCGTTGACCAAGATTCGCGTGAACAAAATACGATAATCAAATAAGTGTTTAGTTTCTTACTTTGGTTCATAAAGCAAGAGGGATCGATCTATGAGGATATAAAAACAATGATGTTACTGGGAATCTTGTTTGTCATCCGATTACGATCTGGGTTGCTCGTGAATTTTGGTCTACGAAATATGTACAGACTGTATTCAAAGAATGCGTGGTGAATCTATCCTAGAGCAATTTATTGAATGATAGCTGACTGTTATTATTTAGTTCATTGGACGCAATCGAAATGGTCTCTTCCATTATATGGATAAAAGGACGGATTTTTCTCCTATACTTCTTACAGTTTGTTGCTTGTTGGCTCGTGTCAGACTCGGAGTTACCTAAGCGATTTTACCCGTCAATCCAAATCACAACTATTACGGTCATGTTTTCTCCCTTGATTTGACCGACTTAGATAGTTCACTAATCGTGTATCTGGAGTTCATCTGGGATGCATCTAAGTTTGTCGGTGTTGTATAGCGCTTCATTTTTGTTCATTGGATTATTTTGTGGTGGTAGCGAAAGTGAATCAAATTTTTTGAAAACACTGCTTTCTCGTCATCAGGTCGGATTTTCTATTCTAAATTCCTTATTTACTTGTTGCATTTCACAGTCAAATGCTGCAGTGTTTATTTTTTGCAGACGTGTAACTCCATTTAGGTCCTATCAGACAACCGCTTTATAACAATACTCAATTCAACGCATTGTTTGTTTGTTCACATTTGGAAGTTGGCTTCATAGGTGTGAAATCCAAAGGAAGCTTTATAGAACGATACAAATTGGTATCTCCTATACTATTCAATATTTTTAGGCTTTGTTGCACGGTTAAATGATACTTCCCTAAATCTGTATTATCCCCAGGCAGCCTTTTTATGGCCGCAGCCCCCTTTCTGAAAGTTGACTGTACATTTGTATATTCAATAAATAGAAAAAAGGAAGTAAAAAAACATTCAACTTCATACTTTTCGGGTAATAATCTTTTGACCAGGTTTGCGTAAGTCATAATACTTTTTCCAGGGTAGTTCTTTGTGAAAAGATGGCCTCTCGGGCGAAAATTCACCCTATGCTTAGATATATCCGATCGTCTGCAACCACTTACCTAGTGAAGCAATACATATTTATTTGAACTGACTATCTTTCAGACTTCACCTTCAGGCACAATCCTCAGTCTTTCCAGTCAACCATACCCTCCGAAGCAAGAACATGAATTGGTTANTGGTTGGCACAGTGGTAACACACGCCTTCCATGCCATGAGTCCGAAATTCAAATCCCGGACGGGATGGTGGATATGCACTACTGATGAACTCTAATAAGAGTGAAACTGGAGTCTAGTGCTTCTGAGTGTATAGTTGACTGGAAAAACTGAGGATTGTGTGTGAGGATGAAATTTGAAGGATAATCAGCCCACAAGTAACTGTAAGTTAAATGGGAATGATGCACATTTATTTACGGCAAACCACCCAAGTAGCCATTCTCCTATCCATAACCTGTCAAAGTGTTCGTTAGAATACGGCTCAGTAGATCTACAAGCTGTAGCTGCTAGCTCTATAATATATCTGCCTATCTTTTAACTTGTGTTCATTTAACTTCGGTAATTATTTAGCCTTCTTTTCAATTTGCTGTTTGCCTAATATTTTCCCCTGGTTGACCCTTTATGTTGAAGGCATCAAGCAGATCGTTACCATCTACCTCGTTTGGTTTATGTGAACAAAATGGATCGTGATACCGCGAATCTGGAACAATCGTTAGCTACCCTATCAGCACAATTGACCAGTACAACCCGATTTGTGGCTATCCATTGGCCCGTCTTTTCTGGACATTTGACTTCCACCAATCCAAACACCACCACCACTACCGGACATGGGGTCAAGTGTTCAACGCAAATAGAGAAGCGCAATCGCTTTGTGGGATTGGTGGACTTGACATCGATGAAATTCAGTGTGAGATATAATTAGTGTGTTTTCACAATCTTTTACACGGTTAACGCAGCAGTACTTTTGTGAGCAAATTTCTAAACAGTACGCAATTGGTACAAGAGTTCAAAAATATTTGTTATATTGTTTGCTTTCGCTTGTCCTCTTTGACTCACTTTCCATACGTAAATGACAATAATTTATCCATTGTTTGCTGTTTTTTTAACATTCTATTGTGACACCCACTCACTTTTTGAAGTGTTCGAATGGACTCACCCATATGTTTGGTAATAAGACGCGAATCGTCGTTCCTCTGTATTGTTTTAACTATACCCTAATTGTCTGTATGACTGGTACGGTTCTGTGTGGTCGTTTGTCTTGTCTCTGTTTTACTACTCACAGTTATGCACACTGAAACCGAAAATGACACTACCGAGCCCTGCCATCCAACTTTGGTGGTAGGTAACTTTGCTGTCGTTCGGTCCAATACGACACCTAATCTATCGGGGCCTTATGTGGTTCGCCACTCCAAGTCCCCGGGATTAGGCTACCGGTTTCCATCACTGAGCAGCAGGTCAGCGTGACTATGGGGTTTATCCCGTCTGCTGTTCATCACACGAAAGTGTGTGTAATAAAAAGTAAAAAAGCGTATTTTAGGAGGATGTTGATTAAGGGCTTAGTACTTGGTTCCAGTTAATTATCTAATTATGGCTCTTACGTGAGACTATTATCCTATGATTTTACTTCTAACTAATCTGTGGCTTAGTTCCGTAATACAACTTAAAATATCGAATTCTACCCTGACCAGATTTGTACCATATAAAATTTGAAAACTGTTGGTAACGAATTCCTTTGCTATTCGGAGTGCAAAAGTACGGGCGTATGATATATTTAATGGCGCTTGATTCTGTAGTGTTGCGGTGTTATTTAAAATGTACGGTCTTAGTGCTCTACTTTGGTATTTGTTTTCGACGACAATTATTGAAAGTCAGCTTGAATAATCCTTCCTCTTACCACATCCTCCTCGTCGTATGGGTTCTTGTCACCCACAAGCGCCTTTTATCATTTCTGTGATTCTTATTTCTTGTACAATCCAATATAAAACTATACTATTCTTCAACTGAGTCTCTATCCGCCTAAATATTTTTGATAGGGATTCGTCATTCATAGAGCAAAAGAAACTGAAATGATGAGCCCGCATGGTCGAGCCTAGCATATCACAAGCTAACTTGATTAGCAGTCAGCCGATCAGACTGTTCCACCTTTTTATTGTACGTATTTGTGTGATGAACAGCAGACAGCTTGGATCCCATCGTCGCGAAAACCTGCTGTTCAGTGATGGAAACCGGTAACCCAGGCCTCATGATTTGGAGTGACGAACCACTTAAGGCAGCGATGGGTTAGGTGTGGTATTTAAGTGGACGACAGCAAAGCTGTCCACCACCAAAGTTGGATGGCGGTGGCGGGGTTCGAACCTCGGACCATAAGGTTCGAAGCACACCGGTAACAGCAACTAAACCAATGCATCACTACCAACTTGTCTTTAAACGGTCGAACTTAACTCTTCTTTGCAGCCTTATTGTGAATACCGAGTGCCGATCATCTTGGCACCAGCTTGTTCATGACTAAATTCATCAATAAGATCAACTACCCGTTTGTGGGTGCGGTTTTATTTCATGTATACCACATTCCGTTCTGACTTTGCGCAAAACCCTTCATTAATGTCGTTTGCTTATGATAATCCCTCTATCTTTCTCCTTGATTAGATGAGATTCGCACAATTTCATTACCCCCAGTCCACATTGACCGATTGGTATTCGTGCCACAGGCAGGTTTTTACGCGAATGCTTCGTTTCTCTCTCTTTCCCCCATGTATTCAAAACTGCGCTCAATCATTCAGGATTGGTCGAAGTGCACCTCACCGGACACTCCGTTTACCATACAAGATTTTCTCTCACACGAAAAACATCAGTCTACCAAATCGGCGTGTTCAGTATCCGAGTTGTCACCGGATAGCATACGAGCGGCGTTTGCTGCCCGAGTTAGTTTAATGGACAGTCTGGCACATGTGGATGAGGAATTCGCCGATCAATTTTTATCTGTTGACAACCCAGAAACTTTAATTCCAGCAGCTGTGGTTCAACAAGCCTTACGACGGGTAAGTGGTCAGATCTTTTGGCTCATTGGGATTCGGATTACGTTGCTTTTTGAATGTGATTGATTTCACCAATTCGTACTTTTGCTCGTAGGTTATATCACATTTCCACGAATCTACGAGGATTAGCATCAGGCGGAAGTGTGTATAAGAAGGGCTGGGATGTGAGAGATAGTAGGAGAGGGTAAGGTATTGGTTGCTCAATTTAGGGTCACAACGGCCAAGTTGTCCTCCTATAATCCCATGTGAGAACTTCTCCACGGTAGTCGATTAATCGCTGACCCTCTGGGTTTATACTTGTTCAGCGGTGCTCAATAGCAATGGAGAAACCCACATGGTATGAGGGGACATATTAATGGCTTTTGATCGTGTTTGAAACTCAGATCTGCTGGTTAAACTGACGAGGTTTGAATCTCAGCCAGAAATGCCGTCATTCGCCTCATTTTTTTCCTACCAGAGCATCTCAGTTCTTTCTGTGTAAAACCGAATGATCTATGAGACTCGGTACTTCCCTCCGCTCTTCATCCTTTTTATCGATGATGTTTTCTTACCTAGTAACTTTTTGTACCTGCCTTCACCCGATGCACTACCTCACATTTTTCTCTACTTGATTACCTTCTAAATTCCACACTGGTATCAGTTGATAGTCTCTCAGAAGTGCCCTAAATTCTGATATTGGTTTGATATTTTTCGAGGACTCTAGCAAACGTGATCAACACGTGTAAGACCCTCTCAAACTTCAGCGTCTTTTTTCAGACTTCTTCCGCGCTACTTCTTAGAACTTTTCTCGTCTTTCTTGCTTTCCTATTGACTTTAAATCTGTTTGTTTTCTTCCCGTACCATATGCAGAATGAGCTTCACTCTATCCCTTTCATCATAGAAAGTTAAAATTGGTCCGTCCTCGAAATTTCGCAATCATTGCCATCTGTTTCCCTTTCTCTCTTCGTGATCGGGATTAGTGTATAATCACACAGTCTATCTCGGAGCAAGTACTCATTACCGGATATTTGATTCTCTGTCTTTATCATGTCTCCATTTCTCTAGTTTCTGTTTAAATTAACTTGTTTATTGGGTACCTATCCACTTACTGTTCGTCCTCGTTTTTGTGCCCAATTCGTCAGTCAGCTGTACCTTGTGGTTGTCCTCAGTTTTTATAATTGCGTA
Source organism: Echinostoma caproni (assembly GCA_900618425.1). Lineage (NCBI taxonomy): Eukaryota > Metazoa > Platyhelminthes > Trematoda > Plagiorchiida > Echinostomatidae > Echinostoma > Echinostoma caproni. The sequence continues at coordinate 5,422 of UZAN01047031.1, forward strand.
AGAAGTGGCACTGATGATGTTACCTTGGCTGGTGATGAAACGTTCACAAGCAAATTGCCAAGCTCAGCGAACAGGCGACATAGAATTCAGTTCACCCGAGCTACGAGAACCGTTTTTCAGTACTTTGCCCACACGCTGTTCTGTTCGAGATCTTACCTGATTCACGCTAAGTTCCCGACAACTTATTTTCCAAGTTGGTGAAAAATTACACCACACACGAAACGAATGCTAACACTTTAGATAACAGAAATTGAAACGAACGGAAAGTGGACGGTGATATAATGTTTGTGTTTGTTTCCAAGGAAACGTTATTGTCGTGGAACGATGTTATGCTCGGTAGTGCCAGCCAAAATAGGACGTTGGATTAAGCAACCTGTAACCAAACCTTCGATGAAAGATCTAAGCAACAACATAGTGTAGAGGTGCTTTGAAATCGATTGGAGACCAATGTCTCATCTGTGTGATCATACGCATTTCGAACAGAACCTACACGCCTAGTACCTAATGCACCATCACCCAGTTGAACCGGTTATCCTAGACCCAATAACCACTTGTGACTCGTCCGTTGAATTATAATCCGAAAACTTGGCTTCTGACCTCGGGGAAAACGCCCCTACTACGAGAAGGCTGAGGGTAGGAATTTATCAGCTGAGGCTTTGGTTGCAAGTCATCCCGAGTCGTTTTGATAGGAGTCCGGAGCGGTGTAATCCGTGTACGGAAACACCCCCACCCGACCATGCTAATGGGTTTGTGAACAATTTCGTTTAAAATTATCATCCAACATATACTGAGAGGCGAATAGAATCTATGAGTTGTTTGTCGTAATAAACTGGTAAATCCTTTTTGGTCTTTTTGCTCTTATACAATTTTTTTCTGTTTATAATCCAATATGCCAGCACACACTAATCTTCACATACTAAACTCTCCACTGCAAGGCCACTATCTCCGGTCACATTGTCCCCGTCTTGGTAGGCAGTAGTCGACAGAGTATCGGTGTCCAACCGCTGTTGGACAGCATAGTGGACTATTTGCCCGACCCATCTGAACGTGGAATGCCCGGTCCTGTGCAACAAGCGATGCGTTGTCTGCGTTCTCGGTCAATGGGCGAGTCAAACGAGTCAGTATCTAACAGAAAAACACGAACACTGGCATCACTGAGTACAGGACCAGTAATGTTGGTTTTCAAGGTCTTTTTCGATGCACACCTCGGCCCGTTGAGCTTGGTTCGGATTTATTCAGGTATTGTGCATTCCGGAGCCGCGGTCACCAATTGGTCACAACGAATCACCAGCCAGACCATTGAAAAGGTGAGACGAAATACAGCTGTTGGTTCGATTGCGATATTTTTCAGCCATTTGTGCTTTGAGATAACTTTTTCGTATACGTTATAACAGTAGATTTTGTTTTCATCTTGAGTCTACTTTAGAGATTCTCTCACACACTGTCGCTTTCTTGGAACGAGTGTTCTTTCTTTCTCTGTTTGGGCATTCAAAAAAGATGCTATCCGCTCCCCATGCACTAGGCATTTCGAATTTACTTTGCATTGCACTTTTCCTATCACTGGTAGTGTTTCCGGCTCTAGTTACACCGAAGCTCTGTTCCATGGTTCATTTTCCACCATACGGTTTATTCCTTTCGGTTTCTGTCTTTGCTGTCACCTCTATTTTTGTTTCAACTTGGTCGTATACTTTGATGGGGATATGATGCTTGCTTATCCCTTAACAATTTGCGTTACGTAACTATGTAACTTATGTCAGGTTTATGTTAGTTGAATATCCGTAAAATGGCAATCACTTTTCGTAAAATATTTATATGATAGATCTATGCTTCAAAGGGAATGCTGTTAAAAAAACGAATCCTTCTAAAAAGGTTTTCAATTCCACTGAAGATAAGCAGGAGGACTGTCAACAGAGTACTTGTGAACACTTGAAGTAAACGAGGCAATCACGCGAGCATGAAGGTCTCAACTACCATAAACTCTTGTCATATTCCGATAACAGAGTCAATGTATTTATTTGCTCTAAACCAGATAATCAAATGCAATCTTGTGTCACGGTCTGTGTGTCATTCCACTTCTCCGCGCGATTTTGTTTGTCCGTCATCGAAGCATACCACTCTTATTGGCTTTTTCACACACACACACCCCACCCCGATGGGGATTTACACATAACTCGTGTTTTCAACGAATGAGATTGAGTTATTGGCTTCTGTTGGTTCTTGTGGACCATCCACCTGTTTTGAGTTTGGTCTCTCTAATCTGGCTGTTACCTCAGAGTGAGACGAAGACAAACCGAAACAGACTTCTTTGTCCGAGTCACTCGGCAAAGTTAGTCGGATTGTGACAATATTAACGAATCTCGGACTGAAGTTCCCTGTTTTGACTCTGATTGGCAGAGTCCAGCGAGTATTGCGCCAACTAGATCATTAGCAATCCGATGACTGAATGACATTGGAATCCGTTGTGTTCTACCGGTTCTACTGTTACTTTTACATCAGTAATAGAACTTCGCCGTATTCGTTTTCTAGTAGGGCCATCTTGTTTACATATCAAATACCAGTGTTATGAAGCCCCGTTCAGAAGTCTTATACAGAGAACGTCTTCATTTTGCTCGTTGACGCATCGCATGGATATTTTTTTATTTTTCATTACATCCTTATGCCAATTCACCGTCGTCTTGATTCCGTTCGCATTTGTTTCACTTCTTTTGGTGACGATAAATGTGCTGTATCTCTTCGGTTCATAGATTCACTCGGTGTTTCAACTGACCGGCGATCATCGTGAAGTGATCGAGCGAGCTGGACCGGGCAGTATTGTCGCATTGGCTGGTTTACAATCGACGCGCAGCGGTGATCTGCTCGGTCCGAAACTTCCATCAGGCAGTTCCAGTGCAGATGATGATGAAGAGTGGTTGGCCGAGGCGGACACCGAAACGGCATTTACCACTTCACATATACGCGAACCGGTTGTTTACGCGGCCATAGAACCGGCCAGTCTGTCTACTGTACGCAATTTGGAACATGCGTTGACCTGCATGCAACGCGAGGATCCCAGTTTTACTGTACGTTTAAGTGGTTTATTGTATTCTGATCTGTCAAATTTTTTGCATCTTTTGAAGCTTAAGTGTGCTGTTGAATTTGAGCTATTTCCCATGAAACTTTACACGTACTACTCTTACTGCGTATATCAAATTTCAGTTTGTTTTCACATGACCTCACGCATTGATTTCAAACGTACATGACTTAGAACTGCCTGTCAGATAAAGAAATTTTATTCATCAATAACCTTTTGTCACTCCCTTCCAACCGATTGCTTAGTTTGCATACTTGAAATAAAAGACTGAATAATGCCAGTAATAATAGCAGTTTTACAATTCTTTTTTTGAATGATCATCTTTAAACCTGATTTGTGCACCTAATCTAATTGACCATACACTTAAGAAGCAGCAGACCGAAGTTCCGTTTTCGTTGAAGTTCATCTTTGATGTTTATTTACTTGCCCATCCAGAAGAACGAACCAAAGTGCACTTTGCTATTTGCATATACTTGCTAATTGGTCTTCCTCCAGTCGAGCACATCTGCTTTCATATCTGAACGTGTTAATCATGCAATGTCCTTGTGCGGACGTTTCTTCCCTTGCAATCAGCAAGCTCTTGGCGTTTCACGGTTCTTCCACATGGGCATCTGAGATTCAGTCTGAGTTGAAAATCACTCTTTTTACTGCATGTTTTGCGTCAAAGGTCGTAGTCTGCTTTTTAATGTGCCAGTTATCTGGTACCCCGTCTCCTGTTTAACCTATTATGGTGAGCTGGTTTTCTGAAGAGCACGGTAAGAAAGTAAGTGATCATTAGTGCCGACTAAATCATCATATTCACAACCCGAATTGTTTCATGAAATTCTTAGTACACATAATAGTGTTATCTCAGCAGCTTTTTGGTGATTTAGTATGTTTCCAACAGATATCAAAAATCAAATCAATTATGTGTCTTCCGGATGCGACTGAAATATTTGAGGTGAATTTTTTATGAAAGGAAATCATGCATAGAACTACTGCCTCCGTATTTTATCCGACCACTTCGAAGTTTCTTCATACAAACTTGATTCCATTATTCCGAACCTCAAATCTTGAAGTCTGTCGCGTTTTCATAACTACACCCTACCTTTGTTCTCCATCATTGGAGACTGCCATACACTTGACTGAAGGTGGTCAAGTGAATGAATTTCAGTATATGTTTTCTCTCTCAGAAATCTTCTCGTTTGCGGAATGGACATTGCTGAGCCGATGCGTAGTGTGAGATTATACAGATTGTCGATTACGGACTATGGTGTATTCAGTTATTTGTACACTGTTTTCTTGCATTTTGGCCACATTGAATCAGGCCCGTTTGGATTCAGACACCGGTCAGTGGGCTATCGGAGGGATGGGTGATCTTCACTTGGACGTTGTTATGGCTCGATTAAAACGTGAGTACAAAGTGGATGCGAACATGGGTCCGTTGCTTATCGCCTACAAAGAATGCCCGTCTCTCGCATCCGGTGAGGAAGAAAGGGCGACGACATCGGTTTGTGGTGTTGGACACTCTTCGGGATTGGTTTTCGGTCAGGAAAAGGTTTTTCTCATCGAAGTTGTTTTGGAGGCTTCTGGACAGAAAGCACCTCAAGTAAGTTTTAGTTTCAACCAAACTGCGCTGTAGGTAATACATACATTTTAGTTTATCCTTTAGTTTGGATTGCTGATGGTGGAAATCCGACACCGGAGCACAAGGGTGAACTTAACTGAACTGATCAATTCACAACAATCTATCGAATCACTTTCTTCGAACCCATTTGAGTTCGTATTGTACTGTATTGTGCTACTGAACTTTGTAAACAGCCATATCTACAGTTCATTTAGAATAACGCTCGTCACTCGCTTTCAAAACAAATGAACGCATGTGGAAGAAAGATAAGCTAGGTTAATTCAATCTAAAAGGTTCATCCGCAACTTAGTTGCCATCGTGTCTTTGCCAATGAGAATAGTGGGCGAATATGGAACAGGTTTTTTATAAACGCTAATTCCTGCAGAAACGAGTCGGAAGCTCGAACTAGTTGAAAGATACTAACGACATAGGTTGGAATAAAAAGGATGTGTGTGATCAGTAAAGATTTTGTAAATAAAATGTTCACAACAGTCAATATGTTGGTGGCACAGTTTGATTACAACAGAGCCCGTAGGAAGGTTGCCGGTAATATGATTTTCCTACAAGTTCGACGCAACTTCGTTTCTACAGATAAGAGGAGATGAAAATCGCGGTTGAAATCAAGCGGTTGAAGTAAATTTCACTGT
>UZAN01047031.1:15054-25116 GCA_900618425.1 Echinostoma caproni
AAGAAATGCATTCCAACTAGCTCCTTAATTTTTTTGTCATCGTAATACGTTTAAACAGTACAGCACAAGTAATGTGAAAAATTATCCGACTTACAGAACAAAAATTGTCTGATAGTCTGCTTGGTAAATTTTCTGCCTGTCCATTACTCACTAGCTCAAACAAATTCAGTGGACAATCTAATAACCATGATGAAATATGGAGGTTCGCATTTATGTAAACCTCGCTTTCATGGTTATATGGCTAAGGGTATGGTTAGCGGGAATAGTCATTCAATTAGTGTACCAGGTAACAACAAAGGACATGCCACACTCAACCTGCTCCCTGTTGAGCAATCCTACAAGATTTGCTTTGGTTTTCCAACAGGACCGCGTTCTTCAAACGACGACTGTCTGCTTAGCACAGTTTTCGTCGGTCGTGGGATTCGCGATGCGGGGGGATTCGGTGAACCAGCGATTGGTCTTTCCTTTTTCGGCTTCGCGATTTCAGTGCCCTGTTTCTCTCGATCTTCTTCCTTCTCCGACTGTGACACACACACACACACAAAAGGAATAGAAAAAAGAACCTCAATTCAAAATCAAAGTCAGAATCAAAGCGACTGGCATTTGTCACTTGTGGTCCGTTCAAGACGAACCTAAATAGACCAGGTCGTATGGTTACGCAAAAGATAGGTTACCAATAAATTTGGATTCTTGTATTGTTGCAAAATAATAACAGAAATCCACTATTCGCGTACGACCTCTTCTCTGCTGTGTCGTCCATTTAAGATTAATAACTTCTATTGAAGTCAGTCGATTAGCACGGGCACTTCCCGGATTGTAGTAATGCCATTCCTGTCACCTGTTTGTATTGTTCTACATATCTCATCGCGGATGTTTCCTTGGGTTTGAGATCTTAATAACTTGGTTCATTTTAGGATTTCTACACCCAGTCGGGTGAACGTTCACCGGTTTCGATCACGCACAGTAGTGAAACATGCAAATAAAATGCATGCTAGGTGACGAAAATCGTATGCAATAAAAGGTAAACGGTATATTGCAGTAGGAGATTCGTGGCGTTTATAATGACAATTGTCCGGTTTATTGAACTGCGGGCATGATAGTAGATCATGCCATTTGGATTCAGGGGGTTGGTCGGGTAGACGTACAAAGAGAAGCCGAAATCGGAATGAGTACGGAGTTGAGATGCATGTACCAGGATGATCATGCAGACAATGGCATTCATCAGACAGTATATACCAGGCTGACGGTTCACATGCATCAAAATGCTGATATACAATAAACCCAAACGTGAAAGTTTTGGGGCTACTTTTGCAACGGAAAAGAATTTTCATTGGTCTTCAAATGAGGATAAAGTCTCGCTCTTTGAGACCGGGGATTGTTGGATAGTATAACGAATATGAAATGTTTTTATACATTTGCGGATCACCTGTAGGAAAACGGTAAGCCCTTCAATTCCGAAAGCTTAGAGAACATATTTCAAAACTGTGAACTTGTAGGATATCATTGGATTTAGTTTCGCCATTTGTCACACGAGCTCTCACGCCTTCTTCTCGTTCATGTTCTCTTAAAACCACTGCTACATTTTGTTATTCATTTTTAGTTTTGAAGTGTATGAAGCTGCAGACGCAATATTGCAGTCGATGGAGTATGGAAATTTGCACATCAACTGATCCATTACCGCCTAAATGATGATGATCCGCATCTATGGTCAAAGAGGACTGGGTGCCATAGCATTTATTATTGATTTGCAACCATCCAGCTCGATCCCACGATACTACAATCCCTACGTATCGGATCCAGAATAGTCTCTGCGTCGCCCGCTTTTGAGATCTATTTGCACTCGTGTTACATGAAACGTAATCAAACCAAGCTTGTGGTGCACACACACAACTTACCCAGGTCTTGGTTGCATGTTTTCGAATGCGGTGAAATGCGAGTTCGATTAGAAGTAACACGATACTCGAACCAGCACCCAGTGCCATTAGATAGAAGGTTCCAACCAATTCTCCTATCGATAAACCTGAATCGATCAAGATGGAGCAGTCTTCTGAGGTGTAAGGCCACCATTTTTCAAAGATAGCATCCAGCGTGCCGGTGTATCTTAACTGGGTAAGGCTTTGTAAAAAGGAAACGTTGATGAGAATTTTAAAAAAATGTTTAGGAGGAATAAGTTAAAATCGTTTCGCATAACAAATCTCGAAGCCAAAATGACAAGGACTCATGCGAATCTTCGTGTGCTTCGTAATCAGCCAAATAATTCAATCGATAACATAACTACTTCCTACTTCATACATTCGAAAGAGTAAGCATTACTGATGTCACTTTGTCCGGTCCGCATAGTTGAGTAGTATGTTTTAAAATGCAAAGGGCGCAATACCATGGAAGAGGTTTTGGTGATTGATCATGAGGGTAATGGTTTTTCTAACTCGAGTTCGGTATGTATAATTTTCAGTCGTTTGAGTATGCCATCATTGCACATTGTAAGAAAACATGGTAACGCACTAGCTCGTTTAAGGTGATTAATCTACAGGTTATTACATCAATATTTTTGTCATAATGTTTCGTGGGGGGAAGAAATGGCAAAATGGCAAAACAATCGACATTCCAGCTCCATGACCGGATGTTGCTCACACTTTGGTCGTCACACATGGACATTTGTTTGGGTCATTGGTGGCGAGTGAGAGGGGGAAGGCTGTAATGTGCGGCATTGGCCATGGAAGACTGAGTGTTCTTACGAGTTGTTTTGGAGCGGAGGATTATGCAGCCGGATTCCGACCATTTCCACTGTGGTCAGAATGCGACTTCTGATTGCCTTAGATCGACGGCGGCGAACCAAGTAGACGTGTTGAAACGCCACGACCACATTAACCAAGTGGCTTGACTACAGTGCGATTGCTCGATCGTTTCACATCGTCTCGTCCCTTTCACCCCTGACCTTGAACAAGTAAATTTCGTCTGACCCTTTCGGTGATGTAATTGGACCATATTCCGCGATCTGCGGCACTTGAAATCCCCCATCCCAACACGAGACTATCTGATTACCGGCTTGTACTTGTTGTGATGCTCTCGTTGTTACGTCTAGTCCATCTGTGTGGTGATGGCACTCCTGTTGTACATTCGAAGTTCACTGGGCCAGCCTGTAAACAAGGTGTGGTTCCTCGCACGTGTTAGTTAGGCCAGTGCCAGGTCCCATGTTGCGGCTGAATCATCCGACCAATCGATAAATGAACCCAATCGGTCTTGTGATTGCCGGGCAGGCACAGGAGGAGGTTCTGAATCCGATGCTGCCTAAATGTCGGTGGAGAACCACAAGATAACCAGTTGTGGAGCGGTGCGTCACGTGCAAAATTCGGAATGGAAAATGCTCAGGCGATTATGATACAGGGTCAACGCTTGACTCGTCTAATATACACGCACTATTTTTTGTAGTGAGTTCGGTAAATAGATAATCATAATAAAAATTTGAAACTGTCTTAATAACGGATAACAATATCCCCCAATGTAGGCCCACGGAAAACTCTTCTTGGTTTTTTTCCCAACTGGCTGGTTTCACGTTGAATGATCTCGCTAACTACCTCGGAGATAGAATTCCGAAAGAAAGAAAGAACAAATATGGAAAAATGCGCACCGCTCCACAACTGATTATCCTGTGGTAATGTTCTGCCAACACTTAAGCGGCCTCGGATTCAGAACTTATCCCCCTCCTATACCGGTCTGAAAATCACACGACTGATTTATCATTTATCGATCGATCGGATGGTTCAGCCGCAACATGGGACCTGGTACTTGCCCAGCTAACGCGTGCGAGGAACCACACCTTGCCTACAGGCGCGAGGCTTAGGCTGGTTCAGTGAAATTCGAATGTACAACAGGAGTGCCATCACCACACAGATGGACTAGACGTAACAACGAGAGCATCACAACAAGTACAAGCCGGTAATCAGATAGTCTCGTGTTGGGATGGGGGATTTCAAGTGCCGCAGATCGCAGAATATGGTCCAATTACATCACCGAAAGGGTCAGACGAAATTTACTTGTTCAAGGTCACGGGTGAGAGGGACGATAAAATGCTATGGGGCAGTCGCACTGTATACCATACTATACAGGTGTTGACCAAACTCGTGCAACATCACCCTCATTTTGAAAACCCATTTCAGCTTGCAATAGCATACTTATATATAGATGGTTATGCGTACAGTGTATTTATTCCTAACTTTGTCTCCAACATCTAAGTTCTTAGTTCATTTCTCTCACCATTTGAATGTGCGCGACCTTGAGGGTCGCTATAAAATTTGCAGTAGTTCGAAAGTTACTGCTCTGATTTAGAAAATATTTTGGGCAAAGTAGCATGGGTGTTCAGGATGTTGCACGAGTTTGGTCAATACATGTAGGTGTGATCCAATCGAACTGTTGATAGTCCTAATCACTCCACTAGTCAATGAGGCCGGGTGCACCATATGTTTTCAACCACTTCATCATCATTATAAAACGCGTAGGTTGGAATACTGCCGAGGTTCTGGATCTTTTCATAATATTTGGGTTAAGTAGAATTTTAAAAAAAAATCTGCACACAACCAAGTTTGCAAAATCATCATAGCGCTAGATACACTGTATCGTGAACGACAGTGGGGGTATGAACCACAGTTCACAGTAGGACTTTTTTGTGTAATCTAACCTGCTGTCGAATTTTTTCGTCAACATTGAATCCCGTTGCAATACAATTCCGTATTCCCACTGGTTTAGGAGAGTTCCAACGAACAGCAAGTCACATGACTGTCGAATATACGATTGAGCAACCAGATTTTCCATGAAGCCAATCCAGCCTTGCCTAACGAGTTCCACCAATTCGTCAGTAGTGTTAGTCAAACCCCAAATCATCATTCGATTGTTCACTGTACGATGCTTTTCATCCATCGGATACAACCACAGCGAGTTCGCGCCGGACCATTGAGCTGGAAAATTGTAGTCAAAGTGGGAGTGATCAAAAGTTGTTTCGTGATTTTAAGTACGGATGCAGTTAACCCGCATCACGCGTTCACCATTTGGCTAAATTCCTCATTCAATTAGATTCGGGGCAACTAATTCATGGATTCGGTTACCAAATTACAGTGTGAATCCTTGTTGAACTTATGAACCGTAATCAAAGAAAAAGAGAGTCGTATCTCGGTCATCAAAAGCAGAACTCACGAATATCCCCAAAATTCATTAAACCAATCAACAAGCAAAGATTAATCAGAAAAGCTGGTATCAATTGGTGGTGTAGAAGTTGGCAAACAGTCAAGGCAGATAGGGACTACCAGGTCCCCGGAATAAACAAAACTTATATGGTACAGCATGGAATATATTAAATCATTCACGCCAGATATTTGTACGTGTCGTATACTTGTGTGTTGGATTTGACCTAATAGACGAAAGTGTTACAAACTTTTAGGAGAAGTGTAAAAACACTATGCAAAATCCATAAGAGATTGAGCTTGACCAACATCGTAGCTGAAAATAGTTTATAGTAGTCACAGTTAGTCCCATTGCTACCCTCAGGATTGCCCAATTTTGCGCCAACCAAGGATTCTTAGTCAGTGAAGAGGATGCGCTGAAAGAACCATCACTGTTTACACACATCTTGGGCACAATCAAATATTCCAACAGCGAAAAACGGTCTGTTTCATTGATTTCCATAGCGTCTAGGATTCTACTAACAGGAACTCATCAAAGAGCATCATTAATGGTTACAGGAGGCCCAATAATCTCGTGAGAGGATTATACAGACCCTGATTAGAAATACTTGAGAATTCGTCCTAAACCTGAATTCGAGGAATAATAACCGCATATGGATAGCGAAAATTAGTCTTTGGTTTAAAAGCTGAAGTCTGTTCTGTTCAATCAAAGCATAGATTGAATAGTGCGCAATTAACTGATTGACGCTTCTGATGTGTACCTCTTTCTTGATGCCTGCATTGAAGAACTCCAGTTCGCAAACGATCTTGTGCCACAAGGATTTTCACACCGATCTAAAACATATTCCCAATAGCCCAATCCCCACGTTCACAATCATCGGCATGGAAATCAGCTTGAGGAAAGTGAACATTTTTGTAGCCGTGATAAATCCCACAGCCTAACAGATGCGGACCAACAAAAAGTCGATAAAAATGTTTGTTTCGGTGGTAATCTGCCTTACTGTCGTCCGTTTCTATATCACACCTAACCTAGCAGGGCCTTATATGGTTCACCAGTCTAAGTCCTGGGGCGTACGTTTCCGGTTTCCGTCACTGAAAAGCAGGTTTCTGCGAATATGGGGTTCACCTCATCTACTGTTCATCACAAAAATGTGTGTAATAGAAACTAACACGATCAGTTCATAGATGAAATCTGACGAATAAAAAAAATCCGAGATTGCCCTTTCTGTAACTTCTCTGCAAGATCAGATAGTCGCGCAGTGAGATCATCTTTTGAACTAGACTGTGAACCTTTAAGGTGGTCATCTGTCGGATGGTGGCACCTGGTCGTGAAACCGGGTTCTTAAGAATTCCAGTTGTAAGAAAGATCAAACAACAATAATTTGACTGGTGAATAAATTCTGCCTCATTGATATTCTTTACATGCACCTCTCGTTTCATCCACAGTCGAACTGGTATCTTCAGTGCTTGTTAAGTGGCGGTGTTCGGCTTGTATCCGTTCGCTTATACACGTTCTTCGACAGCCACTATTTAGTCCTTTGTTCTCAATATGTTCCACCTGGTTCGCCGTTGAACTAGTTCAACGGGACGGGGGGAATAGTTTATCCTTCTGGGTTTCGGTTTTTGTTTCGTTCTCAGGTCACTGTGTGATTTCTTGTTGCGTCACTTGATCCTTAAGTTGCATTGGTGTGTACACGTGATCCATCCAGCTCGATGTGTCTTTTCATTGAGTTAACTGAGGTGTGCCAAGACTCGAGAAATACTCTGGTGTGTTTCTAACCGAATCGAAGTCGAATTGATGTCTTTCTTGACGTTTGTGAAGCGAAGTCACTGATAGTAGGTCACATTTTGAGTGCCCTCAAATCGACTGCCTGCCTACGGAGAATTTTCTCAAAACCAAAGAAAACATTGGAGAAAAAGAAGACCAACGTTACCTGCAAAGCACAAGAACTACCCCGAACACTATGTCAGACAAACTAGAAAATAAACCGTCAGCACGTACACATGAAAATCATTTGGCAGAAGGAACTCAACTCTCCCTCGAGAATTCCTACGATAAGAATTTGTAATCGATTGGGACTGGTAGCCACCGCCGAAAAAGGCCAGTGTTTTCTCGATGCTACGGGATCCGTGGGCTTCGGGGTAACGGAAAGACTAGGGCAACCTGATTGATCCATTTCCTCCCTCGGCGCTCTCGTAATTTCCAGTTCGGAAAAATCTAGGCTGCGTAACTCTATCAATAAAGCGTGGTTCTCCATTAGCAAATGCACTTTTTCTGGCACCCCAACTTTTGCAATTGTCTTTTGGATTGAATCGTTGAGAAAGCGTTTTGTTGGTCCCGATTCGGTATAAAAGCCTGGCAGATAGCATGAAGGTTCTGATACTTGAATAAAACGAGCGACTTCACTGGAATCCGGTGCTAGGGATAGAGATGTTTCGGATATCGTCAAATGGCCCGTGGAAATCGTATGTTCAAAATCGTTCACAAACGTTGGACCCGAACTTTTTCTTTGATCGGTCATTCCTCCTGCTATGAAAGCTAATTACGCTGTGGTGCACTCAATAGGAGAAATTATTGGAATTATTAGAGTTATTATTTTTTGCATTCAATGCAGAAAAAGCAATTGATCATGAGATAACCGTCAGGTTAAAGAAATGAACGAAAGACGCGAGATGAACAAAGGACGCAAAGAGTAGAGAGTGTGAGAAACTCACTGAACACCGTTGCTTTGTCTTTCCAAGATTCAAATAACATCTTTTCCGATTCACCCATTTGTTGAAAAAACTGCTGAGCGTATGAGTTGCGTTTCATTGTGTACTATTCGATCATCAGATTAAGGATACGGAAAAGGTGAATAAATGACAGACGGTTGGGAATGAATGATCAAAAGCAAATTTATCTGTGGCAGTGATTCAAGTCTAAAATTATTCTGCTGAAATAAAAAATCAATGAGTTGGGACGTTAATCAGTTAACTAAATTAACCTAGCGGTTAAAAACCTCTTAAATTCTTTAGGGGCACCATGTGCGTTTGCACCGTTTGGATACACATACAACCTTTTCATGTGTTTGCGCGATGAAAAAATCAAGATACTTTTCGGGATTCGAAACCACGCAGGAACACTCCATATGCATCTACACAGTGTGCGTTCTGCGAGTTGAGCTGTGAGACGGTACCACTTACTTATGTCGTTGCACATTGGATCATCCGTCCTACTGACAGAAGTGTATAATATATCTGAGAAGTGTAAAATGGCTTTCAAGCAGGTTTTTGTAAAACCACATGAAGTTGGGCAGGATCAAACGAATTTTTCTAAGATAATTGTTTGACATATTCCAATATGATTTTTTATAATGCAAGTTAGCAGTACCAAATGGAGCCTCCACGGTTAACTAAAACTGCGTGCAGAAGAGCAGGCGGAGACCTTGCGTGAATTTGAATCCCACCGAGATGCCTGATATTTTCGAAACATGAACATGAAGTCCTTTCAGAAATCCACCAAACAATGAATTTTGAACATTTTTTGTTATTGGCATATACTGTTCGTTGAAAAGACAACCGGAAAGAAGCATGCTTTTAGAATAATCATTCTCAACCTGCTGCCTAAATATACCATGGGATTGGGGTACACGGTTGAAATTAGCTGATTAAACGGTAAGCAGGACCATATAAGCTTAGTCTGTGGAAATTAATATCGGCTGAAGAATTATGGTCTTAGGAGCTTTAAATTTTCTATATGAGGTATCTATACAGTTGACAAAGCTAAAACTTTCAATTTTCTTGCCATATGCAATTTTGGGAGTAACACTTGCATGTTCGTCAATATTATTGTATTGTCGCATAAATTTTTGTCATCCTTTCTCGTATGTATGTATGTATGTATGTACGTATGTATGTATGTATGTATGTATGTATGTATGTATGTATGTATGTATGTATATATGTATTGTATTGTATTTGTATGCAATTTTGCATAAATAGATGTCCGCATTTCAGTCAAAAATTACACATCTCACCAAAAGGTAGTAGTATGATTAAACATCCAACCCCCAAGGTTGCTAAGAAATTCAGAAGAAACGCTCTGTCAGTTTCTAGCAACATATGGAACTGAGGAATTTTTGTAGAGGTTAATACACGAGGGTAATAGCCACTATGTAGAACGCGTAAGTGAATGAGAGCAGCATTTTGGATAGAGTGCCTTGTTAGAGGGTGAGTGCGGTCAGAGAGGATTTTCTGTGCACAGGTTTCACAAGCAGACAAGTCCATATAGTTTTTTAGATAGATCAACGGATATAAAAGACACGACTGATGATGAAAAAACCTCGGCGAAGAATTTTAAAGGCTTTCTTGAGTAGACCAGCAAAGCCACAGGAGAACAATAAAAAAAAACAAAAAAAACAAAACACAAATAAAAACAAAGAACAAAAAACGGAAAAACACATTGGTAAAAAAGCGAAATGACTCTTTGTTTCGCGTTGAACTGCCTAAGTCGTTGCATTTGAAACGGTAATCCACGAAGTTTCTGTACGGGGTTTTAAATATGGGATTTCCTTTTTTAAGATTACGTCGATTGTAACTCCTAAATACTACACAAATCTACTATAGTTAGGGATCTTTGTTTATCATCGAGGGATCACAAGATCGTGAGAGGGAGAAAGTGCATTCGAGGCACTTGGATAAATTAAGAGACTGCCTAGAAGGAACGGAAAAGTCGTGGATATGCGATAGATTATTCGATAAATTTAGAACCTCTTCAGGCACAGAAGTGGCTTGATATGTATATATTAGTGTATATATTAGTGTATGTATGTATGTATGTATGTATGTATGTATGTATGTATGTATGTATGTATGTATGTATGTATGTATGTATGTATGTATGTATGTA
>UZAN01047033.1:0-10457 GCA_900618425.1 Echinostoma caproni
AAATGTGTTAATACAATCTTCTGCGATAATATCAGCCATGAAGTTACCCTGTTCAGACTGATATTCCTTTGTACATATAATTTATTCCCATTGGTTGGTTATCAATAAACCAACTGCTACCGACCATTGTGACCCTTTTGCTGCTTCGCAGATGATCACCATTGCGATTCCGTTTCGACTGTGTTCAATAACAGATTTGTGTCTATCTTGATTACTGCACCCAAGCTGGATCGTTTACAGAGATACTTCGCTCTCCGGTTTCTGCATGTTTCGTGTAATCCCTCGAACATGATTGGTAGACAGATATTGCTAGCGGTGTTCAACTTCAAACGATTGTACACTTGGTCAACTATTTCTACAACCGTCAACAGTTCACACACGCTACAAAGTCGAGTACGCCACACTAGGCGAAATGCAACGCGCTAATGTTTTGCCTGTTCTATCTTCCGCTTTCATTTCCTCTATACCTGGGGGCAACTGTTCTCTTCTCTTCTTTTTAGGTATGTAGACGAGATCATATTACGAATTCCCTACTCCAATCCATCATTCGAAACCACTGTACACGACAATATGCCAGAAATAGTTGGGTGATCTCAAAAAAAGAACATACGTAACACCAACCCACCCATCCACCCCCGTTTGAAATGTAAAAAGTAAACGTTTTGAAAGAGTGAAAGACATCTGAAAGATAAAGTTCATCAAACACTGATAACACTACTTTAGACTACTCATGGTAGCTATGTGTTAACTAGCAATCAACCCACATACATAAGGTCATGATGTTGTACGAGTTTGGTTTAATACCCGTATTTAACAGAAACTGATGGGTCTCATGCAACTTAAAAGTTTGTAAAGATATCGACACAGAAATTGGCAAACGATCAATTTATTCGAAAATTTCACTGTGAAACTCAAATAAAAATTTGAAAATTTGCTCCGCATAGTCGAAAGCATACAAATTTTTACACCGGAGCCGTTCATTTCCAGGTAAAGCCATGTACGTAACGTGGTCGACAATGTGCCTCTCTCTCCCATTCACTCTTACTACCCGTGTTAAAATCTTTGTAAAACTGTTTGTGGGGGTGCTAAATCTGTCAACGAAATTTATGTTACCTTGCAAGCAAACACTCGCTCCTCCCCGTACAACGTGCTTGCAAATACAAATATACAACTTGGTAACACAATTGTTTCCCATTTGTCATGTTTCGAATCTGCACGTGTTTTATCGTCGCTCAACTTATTTGCCAGTTTACGGCAATCTTTGGTTATGCACGCGGAGAGTTGCACAACGATGTAGACCACCAGTATTTTTTTGGAGGGGGGAGGGGCCGTCAGTGCTTAGAGCTGAGAAATGTTAAATTTGAACAAAAAAAATGTATTTTCGCTGATGAGATTTTTAAAAAAATAACATAGGGTTAATCAACAGCTTACTTTTTTCGGTGAGGTTTTGTTTCAAGCTGGCACATTTTTGTCAGAGTAGTACAATGGATGAAAGGACAACCCATTTGAATGTTTGCAAAAAAAACATAACATAACCAGGTTGGAATTGTTGAATAAACCGGTATTATGTAGATGGTAAAATCAATTTTATTTGGTTCTCTCCGGAGCAGAATCTTTTAACATGTGTCTATCACGCACACACACACACACACATACACACGTGCACACGTGCTACGCCTAGAAATTTTCAAGAACTTGTCACATGCAGTGTACAGGTTCTGTGCAAGAATCAGACACATGGAACCGTTCCATAAATAACACACGTGTATACATGTCATCATCGGTGGTACAATTTGTATCCTAATCTCCAATGTGTGGTCTACAATGCATCTGTTCAAATGAGCTGAAAATCATAGTCAAAGTTTTATTATGGGCGATTTTAACAAAGCTAGAGTTTATCCTGTCCCATAGGATTTTTAAAGAATCTTTTGAATAACTTTAAAAGGAGAAAATAACAACCATGATAAAATGCATGACAACTCACAGATGTCAAAATTTTAAGTGTTTCAATGCTTTGTCAAATTGCAATTTAAATAGTTTCACTGTAGAAGTATACACTATATCAGATGGAAGAGAATTCCATACGTTGCACACTTTGACTGCAAACGAGTGATGCAGACAATCAAGGTGGCTGTTCTGGGTCTTCGCCGTTAGTGAATGTTTCCTTATATTGACACTTCTCACATACACACACACACAGCACCACTATTCTACTGTCCATTGTCTTCCTTTGATCGTGTGTTGTTGATTTCATCCCCTCAATGATCCGTTCCTTCTATGACTGTTCTCCACGCCGTTTACACATATATACGCACTATTAGTATGTTTGCTCTATTACGTTGTCCTCTGTCGGTCTCACCCATCTCATCGACCCGTTCCCATGAGTGACTGACTGTGACACATACAAACACCTACACCGATTTACCGCACTGTCCTGTCACGGCTGGCCCTAATGACTAACATTCACACTCACTGTGTTTGGATTGGTTCCCTCTAGGTCACTTCCAACCATTGACCACCACAGATTCATGTGATCTTGTTCAACATTGTTCGGTGTATTCGCTCTATTGTCATCGCACTGCGCGCCTGCTTGCTCGCAGTTCTTGCTTGTCGAATAACTGGCTTCACAGATTCCGGTGTTTGTTAACCACAGTTTGAGGTTTGCATATTTTACACCATTGTAATCTGTATTTCAGTATCGGTTTTGTAGAATAAACCGATTTGTTGAAAGACACCGTCTTCCGTTTTTTTTTGGGCGTCATTCTACGTGGATCGTTGTAGCCTGTGAAGTCAACCGGTGGCATAGAACGGCAAGGGTGGTCGGGTTGATGCAGTATATAGTATGTCTATAGATTAGGTCCCCCCGAAGGAGACAGTACTGAGATGTCCCAGTATTTGCAGTCTTTTGGAGTACGTCTTTTCATAGAGATATTTTACCAATTGTATTGTCGTCCTTTGCGGACGTTCTAGAGCCTTCGTGTCGTTATTTAACCATGGATTCTATACGTGAAGAGCGTACTCCGTGTGTGACCGAAAGAACGCATATTTTTTAATGAAAATGCAAATTTTAATTCAATTTTCTGATTATCGATCGCACCTAGATTCTCCCTCCTCTCCTAATAAGCACCAGTATCTGTGTTTCGGTGGTACAGCACGGCGGAAATTGAACTGATTGATTTTTGTTCGTACACTGGCAGTGAACATGTTGGGTTTGTTAGTTTGATAGTAACAGCAAGAAAATATGCGCAACCCTGCGGAAATGATACCAATCGATAACTGGTTCTGACTAACTGTCTAACTGACTCCAACCACATTTTTTTCCGCCCATAAGCAGTGATTATTAGGCGTAATTTTTAGTTTAGAAAATAGTGGTCCCCAAACACTAATCATCTTTTCTTAACAACATTTTTTCCAGAATCTTTTTTGCACTCGCCCGAAAGAATGATCAATCAAACCAGGTTGTTGCTAAGTAACGGATTAGGGCGCCGCATGTTGTGAACCAACTGATACGTCTCGATAAAACACGTTATTCGGCTCACACTCTATAGACCGCATCACTTTAGTTCAGATATAACATTATCCATTGAATAGTGAGAAAGGACGAGGAGAACGATCTGTGCCCGTCTCAGAAAAGGATTATTTTTTCGGAATCGGGGAGTATCCGAAATGCTGTCTGTTCACAATCATAGCATTAGTGCAACAGCTGATTTGTACTATTTGGGCGATGAGATCAACTTGTTCGGTTCTCTCACTGAAAAAGCCACGGTATCATGATGTAATGCCTAAAAGAAACATACATCACTATAGCAGACGAAAACACACTGCAATTTTACCCGACAAAATTGCTTAGAATGACAATGGGTGATCACCAATCACAATCCCGTTCACTATTGGCTGATCTGGTTTGAAGAAAACGCGGATTGCAATGTTTCACATTTGAAAGACTCTGCTGCTCGGTTTGTGATGAATAAGACGTTTGAGTTGTTCTCATACTTTCCGAAGTGTTCACGAGTAATAAAAAAAAGCTAACACCACAAACACACGCACGATTCAGAAGGGTGCGTATGGACGGACTCGTAAGTTGTGATCACCTATTGCCATAGTTTCGTCGGTTAAAAATACAACTGAATCACGGTTTAAGCTTCTACTTAACAGTGTGTTTTGTCTTAGTCAATTATCTAGTATGATAGTGTTTAGTTTAGAAAATAAACGGACGAGTGTATAGTACTTATCATTTTTCTTGTATGGTTTAAATTGCCTCCAAATGGAGTACGGTAGTCCAGTACCCGTCTGTTTCACTGTGTATTGCCAACTATGTCGGAACTGATTTGATCGACTGTGCCGCAATTTGAGAATAAGGTGAGTGAAGTAGATGAACTGATCCCCAGCGATAATAAAAAGACGACGAACAGATATCGTAGTGAGAGGGAAGAACAAATTTCAATATTTGTCTAAATATTTTTTAAATTTCATCAAACATGTAATCTTTTGGCTAATTTTTGATGACAGCGGCCAGTTTATGCAACACACAACTTTTCCATAGCTGACCGAGGTTCCTACCAAAAGAGCCAATCTAATATAACCGGAGAAAATGATAGACGATTGGATTGATTGATGTGTGGATAAATAGTTAATCTGGAACATTCATGATGATCGCCTTCGGGTCTATGGTTTCCGCAATTAAGGAAGTAGCAGGTAAAGTTGAATTAGGAAACTTTTCTGATCACGGTTTAACTGGCCCACTGTTNATGTATTTGTCGTGCAAATCTACAAAGCTAGGAAGCACCCAGAAGTTGTTTCGACCTGGTCGGATTTGATTGGCAGTGCAAATCGATCGACCTAGCTAGGGATCAAATCCTGGACTTCTCAGGTAGAACGCAAGCATACTGACCACTCGGTCAATGGGCAGCTGTTTACACACGATATTGCAAAAGCCACCTTTGCGTGTATATTGTGAGCATCGCTTCTCGCTGTACTAGTCTCCCGGGGGTTGTGACTCGGTTGAAAACTTTCACAACCTAAATAATTGTTATAAGAGGACAACGGATGATTCTGATCGCACGATGAATTCAACGTGTAAATTAGGGTCCAATTTCTAGCCGGGTCAATGAATTTGAAACTGTTGATGGGATCCGACAAGTTCGACACAATTGTCTAGTGCGTCCTAGGTTTTTAGCTCACACCTGAGCTCATCACCAAATGGAATTCTCTAATCCTCTCTCATATGTGATGATGTAAAGCTATTTTTAACCGTGGTTACCTTGTTGCGAGGTAATTTCAGGAGAGCCGTGTCCCAGATACTCTTTATAAAATAACCATCCTTTGAATGTCAAAAGTCTTGATGTTGGCAGCTTCGTGAGCAAATTTTGGTGCCACGGGACATAAAGAATTAAATTTATTAATTCTCAGAGGGAATAAAATGAAAAAAGACAATATTAGAGGGAGTGAAATTGACTGAGTTAATTTTCCTATCAGGTCTGTGTGCACCTTTTTGTAAGGGAAGGCACAGCTGTGATCCGCAGACCGATAGAAAAGAGACAGACTTCTAGCTAACTTGCTACTGTAAAATTGATTGAGCCATTCGCGCCGTGTAGCTCAAGAGTAAGGGCTTGAAGTCCCAACCCGAATAATGGCGGTTCGAATTCTGACAGGGACTCAAAAAGTACGTGCACTGCTGGTGAGTCCCAAACAGGACGAAACAGCTGTCCAGTACTCTTTGTTGATTATCACAAACACTTCCATCACATGTAAAGAGACAGACTTCGTTTTTGTGGTGTACAAAGAACGGCTTTGGCATAAAAATACACCATACTGTTAATTCTTTCAAATAGGCCACTAATTCATTAGGATTGATTGAAATTTATTTGTTAGAGTCACCGAGATATGCAATCGGTTTTTAACCTTTACGTTATATTCACAGTGATCACTGATACCCTCCGACAATGTACCTCTCTGTCTGAATCATAATATATCGTTCAGAATCGAAATACCAATGCGTATACGGATTGTTTTATCCAACATACAGAAAAAAACAAGAAGGTTAATTTTAATTCTTATGTCGAAGATTCGCTCAAATGATAAATCTTGCTCACATGTTCACCGGTATCTAAATTCGCATAGTGAAATATCCGTGGATTGTTATTTGTCATTGGATACTTCAAAAATGCAAATCCGGTCGATAAATGTCACCAGGGCGGATATGTTTTCTTCCGGTTACCTTTGTTCGGTTATTCTTTCTTTTAACAATCAGAGTTTCTACGAGTAACTTTATCCGTCTTTTCATTCTATACGGATAAATCTATACGTTTTGTCAATCAAATTGTCCGGTCTGATTATCATTTCTGAATGTTTCGTTGAACTAATCAGACCTTAGAGGCTTCCGCTCTTCAATGAAAAAGAGTTTAATAGGGTGACGTGATTTTAGCAATCCAGAGTTCATGCACGTTTTGAAAAAGTATTCCTATTCTATTTAACTTGGATTTTCTTAAAAAGCTGCCACAGGAGGTTGAAAAACTGTGGTGATCGTAGAAGTAGTAGTAGTGAAATTACGCACAGAATTCAGGACACGAACTACGCAATAGGAATCACGGAACACGAATTAGAAATCCGGTGGCTCTAGACCGCAATGGCTCGAACTCTCAATAACCCGCAGGATCGCAGGATCGAGACGCGAGGAAAAAGGCCACAAGACAGGAGAATCACAAAGTCGTTTATTGAAGAAATTGAAAGTGAATATATATGTACACAAAAGAAGATCATTGGTTACCTTAATTTCCACCAATCATATTGCATCACATCTTGCGTCATACTGCTCTTCTCTGCATTGTATCTGATTGGCTGAAACGGTCCACCAATGACATGTATCCGGAGGCTGTGCACGTGCTACTGGCGTCAGCGCTCAAGGTTGATTGACTACCAATATCCGGAAACTGTACCGCGTTGCTCCAGGGCAGGCGTAATCTCGTAGATCCGAATCACCACAAAAACAATGTTGCACTGGTAGTCATCCAGACCGCTAGGCGGCTTGAAAATTACATGAACCGGTCAGCTTTGGTGAGATTAACAAAACAGTCTGAGGTGATGATTTGAAGATCACGTGAAATGCTATTGCGAGACAAATTCAAATGACACCCGGACATAATGAAATTATATTCGGAATTTTAATGTGTGTAGTAGTGTAACCCCAGTGTGTCACTTTCTGGTCTATAGAAGAGAAGGTAGTTCTTTTTAAGGATATTCTCCCTCCTTCTTGGTTATGCTTGCTGTGCAACTGTTCGATGACACTGTCTAGGGTCGTTGTCGATAATACGAATGGAGCTGCAACTTACTGGAAATCGTGCCAGTAATATTTGATCATGAGTGCCTGTATCTCACTGGACATTTTTGGTTCATGGCATCAGGTTTGCTTTGTCTTACAGGTTTAGCTTCAATCCCGACTCACGGAAGACCTACCTGTCTGCCAGTGCTTTTTCGCAAACCCGTGTCTTGCCTCCCTACCGCTGTTCTGCGCCGTTTTTCGTCGCTCACAAAGCCCCGTATTGTGTCCCGCTGCGAAAACATGAACCAAGAGGCATCTTAGCACGCATCTCCGTTCACTCCTCTGCGCTGCAGGAGCCCGGAGTACATTCGCATTACAGAGCCTTGCAATGAATCTTGACTTGTGTTATAGTGAACACTGGTACCAATGACTCCAAAAGCTGGTCGTAAAAGTACTGATGCCTTTCATGTTGCATCCTTGCTGTCAAGTTCAGTAACCCCGGCGGGATTCGAACCCAAGCACGAAAGCCGCCCAGGCCGTTGTAAAGTGAATCATCCAGCAGTTGAAACCAATATGACATTCCACACTCGCCTCACGCACTCAGATTTAAACACAAGACCTTAAAAGACCAAATAGCATAATTCAAACGTGTAACACAACCTTAGAAATTCAGTCTTTGAGTCCCATAGGATTCGAAGGAAAATTTGCCGTGCAGTCGGTTTAAATGCCTAGGCAAGATGAGTGGAAGATCCAAATATGGAAATATTAGTACTATCAATATATTCTCGTAACTCAGCGCTTAGCGCTTAGAATGGATGCTTGAGTTTGAATCTCACAGGGTTTGCTGAACTTTTCCCAATTTCATCCTAACACTTCAATGGGACAAACATATAAAGAATTTAATTGTTTAAGAAACGGAAAACAATGACTTTATTCGTGCTCCACTCATGTCATATCTATTCAAAGAAAAGCTTTCTAATGTGCTCAATCTTGTACAGCGTATATAAATGTTCCCGAAAAAAATTGTACTACCAATCAACAAGAACGATGCAATTCAATCTCTCATTGTGACAAATGTTCTTGGTCAAACGCGTACGACGAGAGGCCATTCTTCTCAGCATTGACAATTATGACAACAACATTACAATAGAACATGGCAAACTGAAATCAAACAGCTATATTCTATACATCCTAAAACGCTATCCAGGCCCACACATCATCTCAACCCTCCCGTACTCTGCTGGCTGTACCCAGTCGTCTTGATTGGACTCTAAACAAAATGAACGTTTGAATATTTCATTCAATCTGGCAGTGATCCGCCCAATTTGAACAATAGTTATGCGTGTGAAGTCAATATTAGGACTGGTACACAACACACGTTCACAGGATCCAAGTCGAAAACCCCGTTTGACCGGGATGTTTAGGCGCTAATTGTGCTCTGTCCAAACATTCATCTATCTCGTCCTTACGTGCTATTTCTCAAATTTCAGCTTTCTCTTATTATTGGTTCAGTTATGATATTATTAGAACCACGTTAGGTTTCGGTATTCAAATTAGGATGTTCACTTCATAATCACATGATGATATTAATAGTGTTCCTTCAAATCTTCGTGACCGTAGTTTTCGGGAGCCTCGAATAGTGAACCAGAGTAATATATTTACAATACACGTAATATATATACGCAAAGTATACAATGATAAAACTCTGCATTGTGTCACCTTTAACGATCTGTTCAGGTCGAGTGAAACAGAATCGCCCGGTTTGACTTACAACCGTCCGCCCTCCCCCCTCCGGCACCGCCCTATAACAAGACAGGAACCATTTGTCTTTCGGCATCTGAAAGACTCACGTGACCACAGTGAACAGAATGAATACACACCAATTTGGTCCTGGAATTAGTTGTGCCGCTGGATTCATGAAACGCTCGTCTAATAATGAGCTATCCGCCTGGCATGGACACAGTGTGACAACTGAAAATAAACACCAAGCAGGAGAGAGAGAGTATCAGTTCCCCGTTTGGAGGCTTGTTTCTCATTTCCAAATGCCGCATTCCATTCCCAGCTGTGATGCTGTGCGTGGATCGGACACAAGCAATAATAGTCCATATATATATATATATATATAGTGTCTTAAAAACGCTGAGGATTGTAAAAATATAATTCTTAATTGTTCAGTCGAATTGCAAAAACTTCCTTTCTTTTCTTTTCTTTTCTTCTCTCACGACCGATTAGTGAACGCGTGATAATACAGATAGATTTCTTCCGAATAACGGAAGCGGCTTATCAAAGGGCTCCGGTTTGATGCAAACGGGAACCGGGCAAATTAGACGATCGTGGTATTGAATGGGTAACCAGTAACAACAACCGGCATTTGACTAATTGATAAAGTTTGCTAAATGAAAGGGAGGGAGAGAGCGCTCGGTTTAAATAATGAATGAACGCAAATAATGACATTGAGAGTAGTAATAACCTATCCGTAATTGCCGGACGGCATTAAGCGTGTCAGATACGACTAGTTGAACGTATGCCAGCGTGTAATATGAAACCAGTTACGTGTTATTTAATCAAAAATTTTCTGATATTTCTACTCTACTGATACATTAATTTCAGGGGTTTTGCGTAGCAATTAGCGCGATACATCTCACAACAAGGCCGGAATTGAGCCCGTGAAAGTTGATGGTCATTCAATTCATAACTTTTTACCACAATTAACAAACAAACGAGGGTTCAGATGCGATTGAAATCTTTGTGATAGCCGACAAAGAGCACTGGACAGCTGTTTCGTGCTGCTTTGGACTCGTCAGCAGTGCGTACGTTTTGTATCTCTGATGATTGTTGACCGTGTAGCTCAGGGCTAAGGGTTTGAAGTCCCAACCCTTATTTTTGCGGATCGAGTCCTGACAGAGACACAAAACGTACGCACTATTGACGAGTCCCAAACGAGACGAAACAACTGTCCTGGAGCTCTGTTGGTCATCACAAACATTTCCATCATATTTGAATACATTTAACTAGTGGGGAATTACCGATCTCCCAAGGAGTAAAACCACCCACACGGCCAAGATCATCGAGAGGGCCTGGTGTCTCTAAACTATTGAACGGGCTAATCCAAGCTTGACATTCTAGAAACAAACCAGGGTTGTTTTGTTGATTTTCTTGGTTGTTCTAAGAAGGTTTTAATAACCGTTGGATTATGGAT
>UZAN01047033.1:10804-27511 GCA_900618425.1 Echinostoma caproni
CTAAGAAGGTTTTAATAACCGTTGGATTATGGATTACCAATTGATTAGGAGATATTTTAAAAATAAAGAATTCAAATACTAGCAAAATCCATTTCATCAGTCTTGGAACAAGGAATCACTTTGGTAAATAATTTTAAGAGTGAGCATTATGATGCTCTGGTAACTGCAGGCTGAGCTGAGAATCTGATACCCAACAACCAATAGATTTTTTTTACCACACACGAAGTGATTTACAGTAAAAGGAGTAAACCTCATAATCAATGATATACTTATACAGTAGGGGGGAGATGTGTGAAGGAACATTCAAGGAAGAATCAATTTTTTTAATCCCGCTTTTGAAAACGGTAAGGTTAATAAGAGCTGGAAAACACGGGAATGGGAAGAGTGTTCCACAATTTCGTAGTACTCGGGTAAAAAAGATGATTGAAAGATAGAAGTTCGACATTTGGAAACAGCAACTTGATAAGGGTGACTACCCGTCTGAGAACGAGATGGACGAGAATAGATCAATGGAAAGGGAATCGCTTAAGTGAGTTCAGAAGAGCAGAAACCAAAATGGTAACGATAGAAAAGAGAAAACGAAGTAACTGCCCGACGATGGGAAAGCGACTGCAAGGTGGAAGTTAAAGATGATTTGTCGATCAGCCAGTTGCATGGTTTTAGGTTGAACACGGTCGGGAAAAGAAAGAGGCGAATGTGAAGCTCCCTCCATACGTGACTGCTCAACGCCAGTGGCATGTGTAGAAATAAGAGAGGACCAACAGAGAGAAGAATTTATGAATAAATCCAGGAAGGAGAGAAAATTTGTGGAACGAAGAGGTAGAGAGTCAAAAATCAATTGAGGAGAATAGGGGACATGTTTAGGAGAGACTGAGATGAGAAAAGTTTTGGAAACATTGAAACACACATGGTTGGTAAAATCCCATGCGGAGATTAGTCCGAGATCGCAGGCAAGAGAAGCACTAATGGCATTATGATAATGATTGATATTGGTATTAGTCTGATGGATTGTGAAATAAGAAAGAGAACAATGGAGAGTGGTATCATCGGTAAAGCAGTGGGTAGGATTGGAAGTTTGGGATAAAAGATCGTTGATAAATGAGAGAAACGGGGTGGGCAAAAGTATGGAACCTTGAGGAGCAAGGGCGTTTACAGCAACTGGTCGAGATAGGACCCCATCTACTCGGATGGTGATGATTCGCTTGCTGAGGAAACGACGAAGCCACGAAACCATAGACGTGTGGAATCCAAACGTGGGTAATTTAGACAGCAGACCTTCATGTCAAACGCGATCGAAGGCCTTTGAATTGTCGAGCGATACCATGTGAGCTTCTCCGTCGTTGTCAAGTGCAGCCGACCAGGAATGTGATGTGAGTGCCAGTAGGTTACCCGTGGATTGACGAAGACGAAATCTATGGTGACGGTCATTCAACAGACCTTAGAGTTCGAGAAGCGTACGCAGTTGGTTGAAGATAATGGTTTCAAACACTTTTCAGATTATAAATGTAGCAGTAATGGGACAGTAGTTGTTGGGGTCGGAAAGGTGGCCGCACTTTGAATATGAAAAATGATGGCATTTTCTCATGAAGTAGGGATAGATTTAATTTCGAGTGAATAACAGAAAAGGCGGCGTAGAACAGGGGCTAACTTCGGGGCACATATTTTTAGGACGACAGGTGGAAAACGTTTGGACCTGGTGGTTTACAAACATCCAAATCGCGAAGATTTTGGCGGACCCTTCTGGTTGTTAAGGTAGGTAGAAATGAGTGATTTGATGTGTATCAGGAGGGCTGAACAGTAGAAGCGGCTGATAAGGTAAAGTTGAAGGCAAACCGGGAAGCGAAGACCTCTGCATTTTCGTGGGGATCACAAACAAGAGTACCAGAGGAATTACAAATAAGAGGAAAGTTGCAAGGGCAGAAATTACGTGAAACCGCTTTAGCGAGGGGTCAGAATGTTCGGTTACGGGTGGCGGAAGAAGCCAAGAGCACAGCTTTGTGCAAATGAGGCGTTCTTTACCTCTCTGAATAGCGATTGAGCATTTGTTTCTGGCTTACACGAAGCGATTACGAGATTCTGGATTGGGTGATTGGCGCCCACGACGGAATGCTGAGTTTTTAAAACGTAAAGCACGGTTGCAAGCATGATTAAACCACTCAGAAGATCGTGAATTGTCAGGGTTTGGAAAGGTGTGAAATATGAAGACATATGCCTTGAAGACAAATCTCCGTGATGTTTAAAACAGACGTGGAAACATCCGATTTAACAAGCCAGAGAGTCACGAAAACTGTCCCAGTTGGTTGAATCGTAACACCAAAGGGTGCGTGTGGAGTTTGGCGGTGAAATGGAGTGAGGAAAGAGATGAGACAACGGTCCGATGAGCCTAATGGGGCAAGGGAAGTGATATTGGAGAAAGAAGAGGGAATGAATGTGAGAATGAAGTCAAGGATGTGGACGCGGTCACCAATACGATCAGGGTTGCGTATGGGGAGGTCAACTATTTAACTTCGGTTGTTGACCAGAACAAAAGCATCTGCTTTGTATCGCATAAAAGTAGTATCTGAGGAGTGCTCCAACCATTCCTTGTTGTGGACATTGAAATCTCCGACAATGGTGATTAGCCTGTTTGAATATGCCGATATCAGTGTCTCAATGTTGGAAGATAGAATATCAAAAATAGAAGAAGAATTGCTACTCGGGGAGCGGTGAACAGTAGAAAAATTGGGGTTGTAAGAAGGAAATCGAAGTTTCAGCCAGAATAAGCTGAAATTCACGGTTAGAGAAGTCTAAAC
Source organism: Echinostoma caproni (assembly GCA_900618425.1). Taxonomy (NCBI): domain Eukaryota; kingdom Metazoa; phylum Platyhelminthes; class Trematoda; order Plagiorchiida; family Echinostomatidae; genus Echinostoma; species Echinostoma caproni. Next base: position 13,597 of record UZAN01047033.1, read on the forward strand.
GTGAAAGTCAGGAAGAAGCCACAGAATGATGGATATAAGCGCAGACACGAGCTTTAGAAAGGAAGGAAGAATGGAAGAGGTAATTTGGCATCTGAAGTTGAGTAGTGTCTGACGAGAGAGAGATTTGTATCTCCGTCAAAAATAAGGCCAAGGGGAAAAAAGATTGGTAGAAAATGATGTACAGAATTAACGTTTCGATTTAAATCACGAATGTTAGTGAGGGCTATGGAGTGTTGTGAGTTCGTAGTTAGCGTGCGCATTCAGTGATTTCTATGGGCTGTATTGTTCATTTGTGGTGTGAGACTTCGAGTGATAAACCATATAAGACCTCAGTAGGTTGAGCGTGGTAGTGAGCCGGGTGACAGTAGGGTTGCCTACCTACCACCAGATGCATTGCAATTCATCAATTCAATAGAACTTTCATCGGGAAGAGTTACGCTTCCAGTTCGGCATAACACGTCATCCGGCTTATTACCCAATTATAATCACGGCCGAAGCCCATGCCTTGGTAGGTTTTGAAGTAAATTTCCACACAAAGCGTTTCGAGTTATTGCGAGGCCTCAAAGTTCACGGATTTCGCGATTCTTAGAGGCGATAATTATTCCTCGCTTGAAACCGCAATTATGTAACGCAACTGTTATTGCCATGGTAGTGATGATATCACACTTGATATCACCCTACCATAGCATGACGTGATATGACCTTCGCTCCCCCTCCCTCCTTAGTTCATCATATTCACCACATCTTTTGGTCCAGTTCACCCCATATCAAATTTTCTCATCTTACTTGACCTCAACCTCTAACCAAACACAAATCACTTGTCCAACATTTTGTTCAAATGACTCATTTCAACTCTTATGCTTCTTCGTTTCACATGATCATATAAATGTAAGTTTACAGGTGAATGAGAGCACGCGAAATTGATGGCCAATATCAATTCTGCCCACATGCGTTTTCTGTTGTTGATGAACTGGATAAAGCGAAAAGGATGTTTCACAACTTTGTAATAATCCTGAAGATCTTTTTGTGTCCGTTATGTATTTTTTTCGTAGGTATGTTGTACACCGAGAGTATGAAATGTGTCTTTATTACACCTATTGTCCCAGATTCAGAAATGTAGTGTGGCGTTGTGAAAGACTTGGGCACACTCATCAAGTTCATATTTTACCAACTAGTTGAAGCCAGCCAACTCAAATAGGAGGAATACGGTTCAAGCTAGCGTCCAACTATTTATGCAAGTTGAATATCGAAAGCTCTGAGCACCATGTAACTATTCACCCCTCGGCGAAATGTTCCGATCATTAAATTGATGCCAACTGTCCGCAGTCTTAAACAAACAAGACGAACGTAAAATACTTTCAGTTTCATGAATAACCGCTTGCGAGAAATCGTAGAATGTGTGTTTCAAAAGACGAACAATTCATTCACGAAGGAAATGAATTTACGGTACAAATTACACGTCGTCGTAAATTAGGGCGCCAGGATAACGAATGCTCACGTTTGCCTAGGCCGTAGTTATCGATTTTTTAGGCAAAGGTTCCGATCTTGAAAATAGCTTCGTCCCATACAATCGTTCATGACCATGTATAGTAATCGTTTCCGGTCACCCAATCCGACTTTTAGCTCTAAAAACCATCGACTCGAAACAAAGAACATTCGTTTTGCACGGTTCTATCATTACCAAACTCCCTTCACCTTCTTTCTTATATTTCAATTTTAAATATTATGAATTATTGCAACTGTTTAGCCTATTGAACTTCCCGATCTAGTTACTCTTCATCTATATTCGAGTGCAACAATCCAATCTCACACTCTGCTGTGACCACATGTTTATACGTGAGGTCCCTCCAATGGCTAAAACAAAATGTATCTAAATTGAACCTCTTACTATCAAATCTTTTGTTGGAATTCCAGTTCTCTGTCAGACGGAATCCAAGAATGTAGCAATTCCAAATCCGACCGGACTGACAAAAGCAGCATATCCGAAGCTATCTGGATAAGAAAATTGACCCCTGACCTCTGCGCTCAAAAACGTTTAGTCCAGTCACTCCAACATCCATGACCGATGATCGATCAGCCCTGAGTGTGACCACCGGTCAGTCACCCCGAGGTCGTAACTTAGTTAAACCAATCAAACTGTAAATGCCAGCTCACGATAACAAACTCTTACCCATGATAAGTGATGTGTCTAATCGTGTGATCGTTTTCTAATGTTACCTAATGAGTTTCTCGTCCACTATGATTCGGTCAACCCTCACAATTAACCTTGAAGGGAAGATTAGCTTACATCATTTTTAAAAGTCCAGGGGAGGGGGATCATGGTGCAGAACATTTCACACACATACACACACACACACGTACACATACATACACACATGTCTGAGCCCAGGCTGTTTGCCAAACAAATCATGGTACAGAAATCATTATAAAATGAAATGATGTTTCATGATTCGCATGTGGGTCGAATACTGCCAGGTTGCTCAGGCCAAGGCAGGTGAATTTTCTTGACAAATTTATAACCGGAGCTTTCGGCTGACCAAAGCCTGATCCGCAATCCAGCGGGGTGGTATGTGTAAACCGAAATCCAATGGAAGGCCGGTTTCCATATGCCCTTTGGACGGTGCGAAGCGTCCAAGGTGTCCAAAATACACCTCGATGCCCAACTGAATCGGTGACCATTGTCACACCCGGAAGGTCCGTGTGGTTCCTGCGTCTCCCCTTGGTTGATTTGGAATTAGGGTTTTCAGCCAACTCCCATTGGTGGACTACCAGTGGTCCACCAACCGAGAAACTGTCCGGGATGTCAGCTTCTGGTCCTTTCACTTTGTTAAGAAAGCACCTTCGCCACGAGAACGCTGTGAGTAGGACTTCCTCAGCAGAGAATATTCGCGATGCTTGGTCGTATGCGAGCATTTCGCGAGGTGCAAGGGAAGGGCGACCAGCCGCAACACTAGACACTCACCCCAGACCATACTGAGGCTTTTGGGGCCTCTTCCTTCTCTCATCGAGTAGTTCGCAGGACCGGGAATCGGAAATTGTGGAGCAAGGGAGTAGTAGAATTTGGCTTTACGCTTAAAAACAAACGCCAGAATGCCGACGTTTCCATGGTATTGCGTTTAGGTAAAAAAAGTAAAGTGAACATGATCCTTGATATTCCTAGTGCAACTATCTAATGGAAAATTGTATATTAACAAACAGTTCACGTGTACCGATACTGGTATTTAGAAAGACTAAAAATACCGAGATGTAAATCGTATTTAACCGCGTGCAATCGATGCTGCCAAACAGTGATTATTGATCCGTGGCATAGTATGGACCAATGGAAATGTCCCCCCCCCCCCCGTTTCACATAGTGATCCAATCCGTAGTAGGCACTGTGAGCAACCGATACATATTTACGCGGTTGCGTTGAATGTTTCATTATTCTATCCGGATCAGTCAGTGAACTCACAATTCTCTGTATCTCTTAGTGCAGGGTCTAGGCAACAAACACATTGTACATTAAAATATAAAGGTGTGTGTGTGCGCGAGTGTATGTGTGTAACAGTTTCAAGCTTTTTCTCTCTCTCTCTTTCTGGTCATTAGAGAAATTTGTCCCGTTAAAATTGTGTTGACAGTGTGGTGAATGGCATTCCAAGCAAATTCAACTCGGTAATCTACTGGTTAGATGAATCGGATGACAAGTCACAGTTACCATGGGAAATGAAATCATCCGAGACTTTATCCGATACAGTTCTGTCTCAGAATAGACTAAATCTAGAGTCGAACCAAATGAGAATTTCACATCTATCTGTTTCAAGATGTCTAAGGAAAAATTGAGTAGCCACCATGCTTTTCAAACTACCCAGATCGAAGAGACGTACATCTAGGCTTGGTGACGCTTATCGTGAGTCGATACTATTGTCGGATTGATTTCCGTGGGGATTGGAATTCACAAATGAATAAAACAGGAAAATGTCTTTTCCGTAATCTTATTTCAATTGTTTTCTTTTTTGTACTCACAGAACCAAACTTTGCGAATGGAACATAAGAAAATACACGGTACCGAGACCAAAGTTATTTACTTTTGAAAAAAAAACCCGACAGGCACACGTTCCTTTTTTCATAAGACAAAATGTGGTGTAGAGTTGATTTACTCGTGATGGCTAATAGTTCACGAAGCTTTGGTTTTCGTAATCCTGTGGGTTGAAAAGCTAAACCGATGTGGATAAAACGTGTGCAATATTATTTTCAATTTACAGGAAATATTTCAGTTTTTAATACCAATTACCATGGACAAAATGCAGCCACAATGGCTGTATGCTACATACATATCGGTTTGGTTGTACACCAATGTAGAAATTTTATGTTTTCTACCGATGCTTATTACATCACCAATCACTGTCGAAAGTTGGTATTCAACTAAGATGAGCGGCACTGTAAATGGACCCCATTGCTGTCCATTCATCAACTGTTCCGATTGATTTTCACTGTCATCAAAAGTGAAATCTGTATCGCACGATTCCAGTAAGGATGATGGCGTGTCAACGATCAAAGATCAAAGATTTATTATTGTAACAACTAGCAAGCTCACACTGTTCTCGTCCCATACATTCGTGCTGTGGTTAAAAGACAGTAATGCACACAATTCCACCGGTGTAAATTGTCACGAGATACAGGATTCTTCCACTGCTGCGCGCAGCTTCACTCATGTTGGAATTTAAGGTATGCTAGTGCTCCATCGAGTCTCAGTTTCAAAGATTCAATGTTTGGTGCACAGACGATGTGGGGGTGGCCGAGAGTTCCAGATCGAACACACTCTGACCGCGAATGATTGATGCCCGTATTCGAATTGTTTGAACAGAAGTCCTCTAAGAGGAACGTTAGGTAATAATATTAGCTGTGGGCCACACGGATGGCTTGAGTTTTGTATTATTTGGTATACCATAATCATGCCTCCTCTGATGCGCCGGTAGTGACTGGAATATAACCCCAATGACTTCAGTCTCTCTGTGTGTGAATAACTATTCAACCTCCTAACCATTTTGGTGACCATCCTCGGTGGACAATACAACATTTTACAATCAAGTTTTAGCCGTGGATTCCATAGCTGGATCATATGCTTCAGGTAACCCAAGAGATGAAGATTAAGCAGCTGCCTAGTCCGAGTAGAACCAATTAGACGAGCAAAATTGTACCAGAATTGTAGAAAGCAAAGACATGACAAAAAATTTTACGATATGAGTGTGTTCACTTCAGAACCGATGTGTTCTGGTTTACAAAATAAACGGGCAAATTGAGGCTTCACTGATGACCGGTTTGCGGGTATACAAGCAAAATTATACAGTTGTGATGTTATTTATAAAATTTACATTCGAAGGATTGTTCATTATTTTTGTGCGTAACGAGATATACGAGTTTGTAGGTTGTGAATCAATGAAGCGACCGAGAATTTCACGAGATATTTCGCTACTTTTATAGATAAATCTGTTAAAGATCTGGAGAGCAACAAAGTTCATTTTGGGCATCCATGGGAAGATTACAGGGTACCTGTACAGGCAAAGGAGAAAAAACGCAATCAAAGATGCGCTACAGAAACCGAAATGTTTAGTAGCAACTATCAGCTACCGATCCCTACTGGTTCTCTGGTCGGTGACGAGGACGTAAACCAGATCACGAGTTGGTCCACGAGCAAACGTTTGCGTTGTGTGCCGGTTAAGTGAGTGAATAAGCATGCAGTGAATTAGGCAGTACGTTTTATTGTATTCGGTATACATGTAGCCGGCCCGTATTCTGGTGGCTAAGAAGAAGCTGGAGACACGTAGGCATGCAGGCAGGAGGCCGACAAATAGGTTCAAGGATCACACGACATCCGAGTGCAGTCAAACGGACATTTGAGCAGTTAACAAATCAATCAACACGAACTGTCCAATAGTAACATCGGACCGGTTGGAGCCGATCGATATTATAATACAATTAGTCTGCATGAGGTAAGGCCTTGCGTATATAGTAACAGGCAATATGCGTCAATCCACAGATCAATCAAGCAATCACTAAATAAATCCGGTCACAGGTATGCATGACAAACGTATCAGTCAATTGTAAGCCAGTTCGCTATGTTAAACATGATCGAAATAGAACGAGTAAAATCACTCATGATTTGGGCGAATATGACCACTAGTGATTGATTAACCACTGTTTCCTCATAAAGCGCTCCAGTGCATGTCTAAACTGATTTCAAAATATGTTGCTGTAGTTTTCGGGAATAGGAATCGAGATCTAATAGCGTGAACTCGGTATCGGACTGAAAATCCATTGAATAGCGCAAAGTCTGGTAGAACCAAGACGAACTGTGAATACAGTTAATTAAATTCAGAAAATCATGCATATATATATCATAAACAGCAAAACAATAATTGATCGATTTTCCAATGTCCAATGAACAACGATATGGTTTATTTGTTTGCCTTCTTGCATTCAGTCAATCCGGTTAGTGCCAATTGAGACCACAGGATTGATCAGTTGACCGGTTTCTTGATTGGTTACTTGGAAGCTGTACCTTGGTGCGTGCGTATTCTCACACACACACACCACAGCTTTCTTCCCTCAAGAGTGCCTCATCAATTTGACTTGCTTTTCGTTGTGATCTTCTTAACGTTGCGCTGGTTGAGGCTTCCGATTCCGCCGGTGGTACTGCATCTTCTCGTCCAACATCATTGGGCAACCGTAGCGTCAGATTCAGACGGTTTAGCGTTGCTAGGGTTATTCTCTTCTTCATGAGGTTTTGATGCACCGACAATTCGTTCGTCTGAAATGTAGCTGGTGGATGTGCCGTCGGTGGACAGATGCATCTGCTAATGCGGTTATCTCCACCATTGACGGACACAGGTTTCTGGTGATGATGCCATGAACCGCGCGAAGAACGTTGCCCCTGAAGTATGTCACATCAGTATAATCCATATATCTCAGGGAAGACCTCAGGCACCGTGACTTAAATAGCTTTGCCGGACTATCCTTGGTAGTCACATGTGTCACGTTTCGGTGTTGCAGTAGAAAGTTGTCCAGAAACGCCTCCAAGTCAGTAACTGATTTTGGATTCGCGGACGCCGGTGCACTCTTGACTGTTTTCACAAGAATCTCATTCTGACCATTAGAACAGGGATATCTTGGGGCAGTACGTAAATGTCGACATCTAATGCTATCGAGTCAAGCTTTCTCCGTGGCACTGGATCGAGATCCATTGTCTGTGTTGAGCACTTACGGTATGTCTTCCCGACTGAAGCACTTCCGAAGAGCCTGGATCACGAAGGATGTTGTTGGCATACTTGTCAGGAATACTTCGGGTCACTTTGAGTATGAATCAATGAGAATCAAGGTATAGTATCTATCCAGAAGTGGGCCTCAGAAGTCCGCATTTTCACGTTGCCATTATGCATAACTTTCTGGCTATGGAGTCCCGTTTTTCGGTTTCGTCTTCACTTTGTGCAGACACGCCTCGCAATTCATCGCAGTTGTGCAAATGTCTGCATCCAAATCCGGCCACCAACAAATTTATCAAACCAGAGATCTTCTCTTCTCTTAAATGGCCTTTGTGGAGGTCCTCTAAGACTACTTCGTGGAGCGGTGGAAGTATGTTCAGTCAATCACCGCGGCAGAGAACCCCGTCTGGTTGCACAGCCAACTCCCCCCGATGGATGCATAATTGAGGATGTCTCTTCCTTGTATCAAGAAGCCAACCCTTCGATAGGGCCGAAATAATCACTGAGAAGTATTCTGTTTGTATATTTTCTCAACCCTTCCCTCGAAACCGGTGATGGTTGACGACAAAATTACATTTCTCTGCGGCGCCAAAGCGTGAGTACCTGGATAGGAAGTCTGTCTGTGGAATCGTCTTGCCTGGCTGATGTATGATATGATAATCGGACACTGTCAGTGAAATACTCCATGGTTGAATCATGGTGGTTGTTGATTTAACGATAGACTTGTTGGGATTGAACAAGAATTGTAGCGCCTGATGATCCGTCACAATAGTAGATTTCAGTCCGAATAAATATTTGTGCAGTCTCCGGACAGCCCAAAACTCCACCAAGGCTTCTTTCCGGGTCTACGAGTACTCCTTTTCCGCATGGTTGTGCAGTCGAGAAATACAAATCACAGGAAGCCCTTCTTGCTCCAACACAGCACCAATACCCACCTCGAACACATCTGTCATTAGTGCAATCGATTGCGATGGATAAAATGATGCCAAGAACGGACGTTCAGTGATGTTGCTTATCAGTTCGTGAAGGGTTCTTTCGCAATCCACGGTCCATTTTTTCCAGTCCGCAGCTGAACTAAACAGCCGGCGATTATCGTCGGTCAGGGTCACAAAACTTCGGAATGGCTAAAGAATTTGAAGCCGGACGAAATAGCTGTCGTTCATCATATAGATACGTCCCAATTTAAATCTGCAAAAAGGAGTCGAAAGATGTCGGTCAAGCTTACTCGGTGTGCTTGGTGTGAATGAGATGCGACAAAATCGCACTGATAATTAACTCAATTACTCAGTGTTGCTCAAGGATAATAAATAATAAATTAATAATAATAATAATAATAAACCTCACTCTATAGCAAGCGGCGTCAGAATTAGTCATTCTCTTCTTCAACCGTCGATCCACTTATGGCATTGATATGCGTGCACTAATTTTGTAATTCTCCAGAGAACGCTATATTTTGTTGATCCTGTGTGTCAGCTGACGAAGCGCAATCTTTTTTAAATTATCACTTTGATGAAACTCGAAGTTTGGACGCAGAAAAACACACAAAAAGATTAGCGTATTACTAGAAAGCCCAGCTGCATCGATAAAAACGCGATAGTAGTCACCGGGTGCGATTGGATCTGATCATAGGGAAAATTATATAGCGCGTGTGGGGCATGCCAAGCAACTGTGTAATTATATGCGAATCAATGTCGTTTGTTTCCTCACACACACACACATATTGTATCAACTCGCTTAACACACGGTGAGTGATAAATGCAGCTTTTAAAAAACACACGCCCTTCTTGCTGTTCTTCCTCATCATTGCCTTCATACAACCGGGGTGGTTGGGAATGAATGTAGTTGGATCACAATTTATACGATTTTTCCGTGTCATTCGTTTTTCTAAACTAAATTGAACAAATTTGATCAGATGGTGTTTTGAAATGATTTTGTTTTCTTCGTTAATGATATTTATGATTACGGAACTAAAATGTTTGTATGGTGATCCATCCGTGGAATGAATCAATCTATCCGTGCAACCAAAGTTCACAATTGGGCAGGGGAGAAACCAGTGTACCTGGAACTGCACCAAACTTTTGGGACAACACATTAGAGATTGCTGGTTAAGTGATCACGGTTTGGAAATGCACAAAAATATTGTTGGAATAATCGTAATTCGGTATCGGTCAGCGGCTAGTGTTTCATAGTGTGTGTATGAAGAATTTTATTGTCATCCAGATGTAACTTTTTTAACCCGTGGGGCACGGTCAGCTTTAAAACTCACACCAGTCGCTGTAAAATGTTGGAAGCGCTGGGGGACGCGTGGAAGTAACCGGTTAAGTAATTGTCAGCAGCTCACATTCACGGAGCTTGTGAAATTTCGGACCGGCATAGAACGCAATCAAATCTCACATGTTTTCACCAGATAGATATGCACTGTTGATGAGTTTAGGCAAAATACTTCAGTTTATCGTCGTCTGCACACACAATGCAACTTCATGTAGAATACGGAATAAAATTAGAACAAGATAAGGAGTCTGTGCGTCTTGTGGGGAGCAAACATTGAACGTATACAACAACACAAATCTGTGGGGGTGAAAGCCGAATGCTTAGGAAGTGAGCTTCTGATAGGACAAACAAGGCTCAAATGAACCCCTTACCTATTCCACTCGTAATTCTTCACATTCATTCAACACTTTCGGTCATCCATCTCTGACTGACTCCGTCACTGCCCTGGGCAGAATCGGTCCAGAACCAGTTCTAATCCGGTTCAAACCGCTTTACGGTCGGTCCAAGAAAGTCATCTGACCTATGAGGAAAAATATGAGGGGGGGGGTCACTATTACAACGAGGTATCCAATCAAATCAGAGCAACCGTTCACAAATGACCAATAGGATTGAAGGTACGCAGAAAACCAATCAACCCCCTCCCCAACGAAACTATATAAACCCCATCACACTGAGGAAGAATTTACAATGCAAAATAACACTTCCAACTGGGAGAACACACCAATATCACCATCAGTATTCCGCCACAGTTTTGGTTGACCCGACCTAGAGATACCACACATTTGTTGCCCGAATCTGAGTTTGCACAATTCAATTCATAATCCCATTTGTTATAATCCATAGACACCGTATATTCATCACATCTTAATTTATGGAAGTGATATTCCAATGTACTGTATTTATCTCTGCTAATCTAAGCTTTCTGACGCGCACGGTTTCAGGTGAATTGTGTAGCGAAACAATTGCCCAACAATGGTGGATGTATTTCTGGGAATGGTTGAAAGACGCTTAAATGATAATATTTTAATGATTACTTTGTACAAACGTTATGTTGATGATATTTTGATTTTACCGAGTCTGTTCATTTTAACACTATTTACTATTGTTAATCACAATCTCTCTGTTTCCTTTGCGACGGAAAAGGATGGTTGTTTGATTTTGTTAGATATAAGAATCAGGAGGCGATCAGATGGAACCTTGCAAAGATCGGTCTACCGGAAGACTACATAGAATGGACAATACTCATAATTTGCTGGCTTCGTTCCTGTGGCTCACAAAATAGGTTTGGTGAAGACTCTGTTTCATCGTGCCAGAAATTTCTGTTCCTCTGACACACTTCAAGAAGAGACCTTTCTACGAAGGACGCGACCGGACAAAGGTTATACAGGGAAAGTTTTTGATGTGCATAGCAGATGAAAGACATCTGTTGATCCCGTTTGCGAGGTACCGAAGAAGAGTGTCTTCCTCAGGCTCGCCTTTAAAGGTGATCATATAATGAACGACGGGCGTCAAAAGCTCAAGGCGGCACTGTGTCGAACGTTTCCTGCAGCACAGCTTCGATTGATATTGTATGCCAAAGAAATTCGTTAGGACAATCGAAAACAGAACCAGCCGAACAATTCTGCTTCACATATCGTCTACCAGTTCGCCTGCAGGTGCAGTGACACTTACATTGGCAGAACGAATCGGCCCCTGGCACAGCGAATGTTTGAACACATTCCCAGGTGGTTGGTACAATCAATGACGCAACAAAATCTTACAGGTCAAACGGCTAGGAGAAATCCAGGGTTATCAATCGCAAAACATCTCATAACAACTGAACACATCATTGATCCAAAATTGTTGTTCGATTGGGTATTATGTAACATGAACCCCAGGATTTTTGCATTCCGCCAGGTGATACTAATCAAGTTACGTAACCCAATCTTACGCAATCAGTTCCACCATCTCCCCCCGTCCGCTACTCTGACTATTGTCTGTTGCCCCACTGTGGTTATCAAAACTTGCTTGTATAAATACTAGATTGTTTTATGTTGTAGCGACTAGAGAGATTAAAAGAAATGTATTTTTTTGTTTTGTATTCATGTCAACATCTCGCAGTGATGTCTTCTCTTTGTTCTAACGAATTACCGAAATGACATTCATCGTCAAAGATCCGTGAACCAACCACCTCGAATCCAAAATTTTGCGGATTACTTCTGTTCCCGCTTTTCCCACTAATAAGATGTGATGTAATCTAGCATTTACCTATATCTTTAATGGATTTGTTATGCAACAACCATTGATTCTGTGGTCCAGTTTGAGACGAAATCGGCAACTGAGGTCCCCGTGTACCTTCACCCGTGTTTGCCTGTGATCGAATTGGAGTGGTTCATCGCATACACCTGAATGCTAATGACACGTTTCGTTGCTCAAATGATCGAGATAATTAAGGCAAACTTTTATCAGTTTGACTTTCAAAACGGGGATACTTTATGTCCTATCTGCACTTCTGGAATTTGCTGGCATGTTAATAGGCGTAATCGGTGAACAATGAAAGGTTTGGTTTCGAAATCGAATTTTTCGTTGCCTCTTTATTTTTGTGCCGCTCTTTTCTAATGATAATCTGACTGACCGAATTCGTAAATATCTCAGATGTCAACTGTTCGAGATGAGAGATCAACTGGCCAAGTGAAATCAATGACAATTTCATTTCGGTATCCGATGACGAGCATCATCGACAAACTGGAGTCGATATTATTTGATGTCCAGATTAACCAGTGTTTCCGAAGTTCTCAATTTTCCTCGAACCTGGACAACACCAGTTTGAATGTGCTACAGGCAGGATGCATTAACTCGAAATGTCCCCCACTACAACTGAAGGAATATCGGGGTGGAATGGGCAGCTTCTGACTAATGGAACAGCTTTACTCTATTTGGTTATTTGAAGTCACGTGGTGCCAAACCACACTGTCGACCTGTAGAGGACACTGCTAGAATAAGATCTCCCGCTTCCTTGCAAACTGTTTGTCTAGGGGCCGGCCTGATTTCACTATAGTGGGATATACTTTTCGGGCAAATGGCTATTCAACAGATTGTATCTTCCAGTTCAAAGACTGATCTCCGTTACGAGAGATGCACTCACTATAGATTCGAGTTCCCTTCTCTTTAGAGTTGTTCAGTAGAGTGTACCGGTCATCCCGTTCGGACAATGGAAAACATCTGTTAATTGCTGGTCAATCAGGTTCAGTGAAATATCGATTTCTAAAACGTTTTTTTACCGAAAGGCTATGTCAAACGTGAATAACCGTTCCGGTGTGTGGATTTGCGAAATCTGACTGTTTGATTAATTTTGAGCTATCTCCTGGTTTCCAACTGGTTTTCTTTGGTTTTGTTTATTAATTTGGAGTAAGTTTTTGCAAAAAGCCAGAACGTGTGAAGTTGACAACATAAAACCTCAATCAACCGGCCCACCGTCATCATAGAAAAACCCCGTGGTGGACGAGTAGCTCATTAGCACCATACAATTTCAGCAATTTGGCTTGTCTACTTGGGAACCTATGCTCAAAACAGTACATGTTCGGAAATCATTCTGATGTTAAAATTGAAGATTTCTTAAAAATCCTACTCAACCAATATGTTATTCATGATACATTTCGATAGCCTTCGTAAGCCTATTTTGGACGCAATTAGTATGACATAGGTATAAATTTTCGGTCCGTATTTATAGTTAAGATGGTCACATTGGTAGTTCGGTACTAGAATGGTGGAAATTCCATTAGTGCTTCTGTGGTAGTAGCACATAGATCCACATAGAACCATATTGGAAATGATGGTGCTACAGTTTGATTTGACATCTGGATTACTCGCATTTTGAATTGAGTAGTACTCAATTCAGTGCCATTATTCAGTGAGCGGGTTTGAGTAGAGCGAGGTTCTATTGCGATTCGGTTCAGTGAAAACACACGAGATATGTTTGCACCCACAGTGAGCCAACTGATTCCTCAATGCTTCCCTCGTACTAAAAAAATCGCCTCTTGTACAGTCAGATGCAAGACGAGAGTGCCCCAGTCTGTTAGAAGTTACTAGTTTTCCCCGATTGATCGCATTCGGGTTGAGCTGGGGCGGGGGACAATAATTTCAAAGGTGAATTCATCGTGTATATGATAAATGAGGCGTGAACTGAAAAGCTAAGAAGCAGTACTGGACAGCTGCTTCGGCCTGGTTCGGTCTCACCAGCAATGCGAATCCACGGACCCAACTGAGGATCGAACACGGGACCTAATAGGTAGAACAAAAGCATGTCACACACGCAGTTACCGGGTAGCTGATCCGACTGTTTCACACTTTCCATTTACACGAGGGGAGGTGGAGTAATGGTATACATTCGTGAGGAGCTGCCATCGCATCTTCTGGAGGCGCAGGTC